>JAMKCH010015577.1:0-25307 GCA_023653785.1 Ophioderma brevispina
CCTGATATTTTTGCGAGACCGACGAACGCCGCGAAACCGATTTTGTTGGTAGATTTCCACTGAAATATTTAATGTTTGGCTTGTGCAATGCTGCTTCTTCGTCAAATACCTATCATTTAAACGATTGTTTGCACGAGGGTACAGTTGATGTAGTTATGTAGTGCTTATGAAATCTGTTTCGACAAAAATAGGAGTGAGGCGTCTTGGGGCCCGGTAGCAGGCCCGGTGTGATAATTTTGCGAAAACGGATTTAAACATGATTGTATTTTGGTGGTAGATTTCCACTGAAATATTTGATGTTTTGACTAGTGAAGTGCTTTTCTTTTTTTTCGTCTGATGCCTTTCATTTAAATGATTGTTTACATGAGAGTACAGTTGATGTAGTTACTGAGTACTTATGAAATCTGTTTCGCAAAATATCAGGTCCTATATAGGAGGTGATATTTTGAAAAACAGATTTTCTTTGTACAATTTGAATTTAAATAAACTAATAAGATTCTTCTGAATACTATCTCTAAGTTTTTGAGTCAACATTACATTAGTTGCAATCATATTTGCATCTTCCTAGTGTTTACAAATTTTTCCTAAAATTACCCCCTTCCCACCTTAAAAATCTGTTTCGTTTCGTTTCGTTGCGCAAAATATCATAAGCCTTCTTATTTAGGAAAATCATGAAATTTGAGTGTCAGTGCTGTGGGTGATAACAACGGTTCCATGAAGACGTGTCTACTATGATCGGTCAGCTAACAAGTGCTGAGCTTTCCACATGATGATAATAAGTGTTGAATATTGATTTTCTTTTTAAAAAACACAAAAATTCTTTCGGCATCCAATTGCCTGAGGATTGGTATATTTCATTATTATTTCCAGACGTAACGTGCAGTAAAATGAGTTCAAAAGGTTCAAAGAAACCACTCAAAAAAGAGCCTATATATAAGCTATCCTGTTATGACATTGCGAAACAATAAACATTTTGAATATAAATTATCGTCAAAATTATGGTTAATTAACACCATAATTGTCACTGTATCACTAGCAGTGGTTAATAAAACCTAATTAACAACCCGCATGTTGGTGTAAAATTAACACCAGTATGTCATATCATACATTGTAACACCAACGTTTGTGTTATTATAACACTAACATGATGGTATTTAACACCGAAGTGGTGTAAATCTGATACCAGTGGTTGCTGTCCCTATTGATGCCAGGAGAGTGTTAAAATCATCACCCATGTGTTAGTTAACACTCCAGTTTTTTGCAGTGCAAATAAAAAGACTTCAAACTTAGGATTTCTGCCAAAATAGTGAGTGGATTTTGAGTAGATTTTTCGAAAATAGCGAAGAGTCAGTTCACAAAACTCACGTACAAAACGCCATAGACGAGTAGTTTTCTTCTCCATTAAGAGGACCGAGTGCTTAGCGTAGTTATTATCTGGGGAAAAATACACCGAATGCATTACAGAGTTTGTTCGCCATTGGTGTGGTTATCGCCGTGCTGAAAGCGCAACACTTCTTAACTGACCAAGAGAGGGCTCGCGCTCATGAAACCGCCGGAGCAGACGATGACGATTCAAGAGAAATCCTTTTGTTTAGAAAATGTTGACGCTGTCATTGATTAAACATTATACTTTCAGCATGATAAGAAAAAGGTCTTTTTTTATGAAGGACTAACGCTGGTTAAACACCAGGTTAGCCTCCCTTTAAGGATACCAGCTTTAGTGTTTTGGTATAAGTCGTTTCTTGGTTAATAGACATTTGCTTCCTTCAATTTCAAAATGCAACAGATTGGTTCTTGTTTATGTTTGCAAGACAATTCACAAACTGGGTCTTAATTTTAAACTTGGCACCACTCAATCTTCTGAACTTTTTATTTTATTATTTTCGCAATTATTTAGTTGGTCCATCAATAATAACTGTGGTTACATATTAGGACAATTACTTCTAATGGTCAATATCGAGACACAGAAATAAAAATATAGGAGAATGCTACAATCGAAATACTGACGCTTTCAGATACCACTCATTTTCGAATTCTTGAGATATCATTAAAACGTTCCGAAGCATTTGAGATTACGGGGTTTGCGTCCGATGCAATCGCAAGACCTTAGATCGGGCATGATTCCGTTTGGCCTGTGTACCGTGTGTGTCAAAACATTTATTTATATATCTCTAGTATCCACGAATCCGACGGGAAGCCTCGAAAGTACACCCTCTACGTCGCCGCATTACGGGGGGGCATCCTGGCCACCAAACACACAGTACCCACACGCCGCATATTGCCTTTAAGAATTTACAACCTCCTTTTCGCAATTTTTTCACAATTTTTCACCGTTATTTCCATGGATTATGGAAGGATGCATGTCAGGGACTGGCTAAACTGGAATTCCAGATAAGTGTCTTACGTTGTTGTAAAAATTGAAGTACTCGCCCACTTTGCGTGACTGAGAAATGAACGCAATCTGTTAGAATACTGTTTAAAAGTGGTATAAAAGACGCGTGAGAAAAATCATTTTCGTAAAGTCAAACATCCAGACAAAATACAGTAACACAGAGGTTTGATATATTCCGTGTACTTGAAATTGAATAGTTCCCCCAAAGACGATCGTATTTGCTGAAAAACGTGACATCTTCCGATGCGGGTTGTTTATGTTTTTGAAAGGACGCTTCCGTGCCCATGTGATCGATTTCGGAGATCTGAACAAAATTAGTCTCGTGTGTGGCATGCAAAATGTGCTAACGCCTGGACTCTAGTACCGTGAAACTGACCGGGGGTTACAATGTGTAGTTAGCTATTGTTTTGGGTTTTTACTGAAATTAGTGATGTCCGTGTAATGTGACATGTGGAACGAATTTACGCATGTTTTAAATGGAATTTTTGTGAAAACAACAATCGGCTTTAAAGCAAACTACATGAACTAATAAAATAAAATAAGTTCATTCCACTTCATTAGAAGCTTGGCAGATTTTTGGTGTTTTTTCCATTGGGAACCGATTCAGCGACGGCTGCAGACTTCACATGTTTCTTGGCGAGTGAATTTCACACTCAGTTCGTTTTCCATTTGTAACTTTTACTCGCTATTTGTACAGCCAGAAATTTAAATTTTTTCCTGAGCCACCCATGATAATATACAAATGGATAACGTGACATAGTTTTGATTTTTGCCGTCAGAACTGGGAATCAAAAAATTATCGCGTCTTTGTGGTAACACGTACAACGTAAACGCGGTGTATAACGAATATGCAAGATGCCCCCCAGTCATGGCGGATGGTTAGTGCGCCGCCCACGCGTAGGTGCGATCTAGCTCCGTCGGATTCATGTATACCCTTGTTTGTTTGACACTTTTTTCACTTACTGTACTTTTATTGCAGTGAGATCAGTACTTCTGGTACGACTATACCTTGAGACAAGGGGTCTCATGCCGGGATAACAGATCATGATGTCCAGGTCAGGGGTCATTTAGGGTCATTATTGCCTCTAGTATATAATCACCTTTTGTTGGCACTTTTTCAATTTACTGTAGCATTTTAGTGCAGTGATGGATCAAGTTCCTACTGGTATGCTAAATATCATTGTGACAGAGGGGTCGTATGTTGGGTAACAGATGGGAACGTCAGAGTTCATTAAGGGGTCACTTCGGGTCATTATATTGCTTTTATCTTTGGCAAAACGACTAAAAAAACCGACCCAACTTACCAGCAAGGGCACCTAAGGTGTATCCAAAGGATACACTGCACTTCACAACAAGGGCAAAAATTAACAACATTTAATGAGATTGCAAACACCCTAGGGGGAACACAGACACTCAACATACAGGTTTTATGTGTATAGTTGTATGTTGAGGTGTCTGTGTTCCCTAGGGTGGTTGCCATTCTCATGAAGTATTTTTTAATTTTATTCTTTGACTACGCATCGAGAGACCTATTTGGGACTGCTGTCCCCTAAAACTTTTACAATAATTCTTCTTCTTGCGTATGAGGGCAACAGCTAAATGTATTTAGTTGGTGGAGCCAGCCTCCTGTTTGCTGTTGGGGTTTGAGACGTCTATATCCACGAAAGGTAGGGCACTCATTGAGCATACAGTGATTTGCCGCTGTGATGAAGCGCCACATTGACTCTGAGACGGCACAGCCCCATCGGTACAGATTGCTGTTGCCGGTGACCTATTCCTTAGGTGGAAGGTTGCTACCAGGAGTTCTGTCTGGGTTTTATAGTGATAGTTCTGGTCGTTAAAGTGGGTTGGTACATTTATAACTGCACTCACTTTGTCTGCTCCCAGTTGAATTCAAGCAGCCTTGACCGAATAAAGTGACGTGATTCATGTACTTTATCGTCAGTCTGCTGAATTAAACTGTGAGCAGACAAGTGGGGTCACAAAATGTACCAACCCTCTTGAAGTATCTATCCAGGCAGTATTCCATGCCTGTAGAATGTGAAATGGAGAACTGACGAGTTTAGCAGTGTACCGTCAGAAAGGTCGACGAGAGCGCAGCCCCTTTCTGGCGAGCTGGTGTGATTTTCTTTCACATTATGCAACAGGTGCTTATTTCCATAATTAGATCATAGAGGCGATGTATGATTTTCCCACATAAGCAGTTGTTCCAAGTCCAGTTTGGTCTTCACGGATCAGTTTGAACAAAATTAAAATAATTTTTATTTGATTATGCTTTTCTATGTTGAATACATCCAGAAGGACATGGCCGGATAAGGAATGAAGGACGCCCTCTATAGTTTTCATGAGAACGGATGAACTTGAAACGTTTTGCATTATAAAGGGACATGCTCAAAGTTTTGCCTTTTGCTAGTTTTCAAAACATCCTACTTTACATAAATTCCCAAAAAGTAGTTGTAAAACACCAACTCAAAATGATTATAGAGGGCCCCCTTCTCTCCTTATCCGGCGATGTGCTTTACATGCGGGGGGGGGGGGGGCTGCGTGACTCATTATGGCTATACTTAGTAACATGGCACAAAACACGTGACATTTGCAGTACGATGGTATTTTGCACTGTATGTCGGGAACGCATAACAATGTAATGTATGGTTGCCAGTTCCTGAGTTTAAAGTTGACCCGAATCCGTGCTTACATAACATGACAATACTTTACTTACAAAGAGTTATCTACTATTGAAAAGAAATGCCACCTGGCTTTCTCATATTGACATAAATTGAAAGAGGACAAAAGAGTTGCCTGCTATTATGCTAACTAGTGGGAGGCTTGCTCTTCGCGCGGTCTCCCGCTAGCTGAGTAAACGGGAACGATCACTGAAACAGGACCGGTCACTGAAACAGAAGCGATCACTGATGAAGAGTATGGCAAGCTATAAAGGCCATAACGTATTGCCGCAACGCGTTGCGAGAAAGTAGCAACGCGTTGCAACATTTCAGCAACGCGTTGCGGTGTCGGCCAATCAAAATCATGAATTTCTGTGACGTATTTCAAAAAATAGACCCACAACGCGTTGCAAAGTATCTAGCAACGCGTTGTGGAAACTCACAACGCGTTGCAAGCCTTCACAACGCGTTGCGAGATTCACAACGCGTTGCGACGTCGGCCAATCAAAATCATGAATTTCTGTGACGTACTTCAAAACATAGAACCACAATGCGTTGCGGCAATACGTTATGACCCTTATGGCTTTCACAACGCGTTGCAAGCCTTCACAACGCGTTGTGAAGATGAATTCTCAACGTCTTTTTGGAGATTTGAAAATACGGTCACATAAATTCATGATTTTGATTGGCCGACACCGCAACGCGTTGCTGAAACCGCGCAACGCGTTGCCGAAATGTCGCAACGCGTTGCCGAATGTGTCGCAACGCGTTGTGACTTTCTCACAATGCGTTGCAGCAATACGTTATGACCCTAATGGCTTGTGGACCTTAGCAACGCGTTGTGAAGCTTGCAACGCGTTGTGAAGCTTGCAACGCGTTGTGAAGCTTGCAACGCGTTGCAAAGTATCTAGCAACGCGTTGTGGGTCTATTTTTTGAAATACGTCACAGAAATTCATGATTTTGATTGGCCGACACCGCAACGCGTTGCCGAAATGTCGCAACGCGTTGCCGAAATGTCGCAACGCGTTGCCGAATGTGTCGCAACGCGTTGCCGAAATGTCGCAACGCGTTGCCGAATGTGTCGCAACGCGTTGTGACTTTCTCACAATGCGTTGCAGCAATACGTTATGGCCTTTATGGCTTGCGGATAGAAGATGATAACACCTCTTCAATGTCACCCAAAGACCACATTTTTTGGAAAGTTTACCACTGTCACCTAAAGACCCCTTTTTAGGGAGAAAATTTTGAAATTTTTCACGCAAAGACCCCTATTTTTGGTGAATATTTGCAAAATTTTCTAAAAAGACCGCATGTTTTGGAAGATTTTGCATACAAATTTGTCAACTGAAAAAAACCTTATTTGGGGGAATTTTTGGTTGCCTCTCACCCAAATACCCCTATTTGTTTGAGTCCTCTGTCACCCAGTAATTCCCCCGGGTGAACGCTATCCATTACACCCCTATCCATTTCTTATGTATTCCCGTCCCCGGGTATACGGTACGTCGCGTAATTATTCCTTAGGAATGGTGTTACAACATAATACTGAAAGATACACCATGTCACAGTGTGCACGTTACAATCGTGTAACAACGATTCAAATTGGCAGCGGTAAGTTAAAATCGGCAGCGCTAATTTTGCTTACACCACATGCTAACACATTAAAATGATACCATCAAAATTTAACAGCCATTAAAACCTATAGGGGTGTCCACCTCCAAACAAAACAGAGGGGGGGGGGGGGTGGGTGCCATCTCTATAGAACATAATTTCTACATCAAATTTTGACATCACTTTCGTTGACACCCTCTAGAATTTTTGATAAAAAAGTTGTCAGCAAATTTCGTCGCATTTGTGCATTGCGATGATCAAACTCGTGAGGGATTATGGGTAGTTTGGCAAGTCAAAATTAATAACGACATCATTTTTATTAGTCTAACTAGAAGTCACGCAGGCGGCGGTACTTTACATGGTTCATTTTTTTTTGTCATCGTGAGATTATAACTTGATCTGAGTTCGCTGCTTTTTCTGCGGAACTTCAAAGTAGTCACAAGGGTGGGAAATCTGTAGTGTGTGTTCATGACGTTCGGGAGACTGCTTAGACCCTAGGGTGGTCAAAATTATATGCGCAATGATAATGGGAAAATCCGGTTGTTCTCGGCTATCGGAAGCTGAAAACAGAATTGAAATAAACTTTCCGTTATTGAGTGTTGGGGTTGTTTTATGTCAGTAACGTTGCGCCATGAGTCAATCCCCGAAATTGAGGGTTGAAAAAGTACTCCTAAATAATCGTAGATTATGCGCGATATAATGTGATCAGTGAGATGTACTCTCTGTGTCAGTATTACTTAGATCATCCTGAACCCACAGTGTCATCATTGCAAGGTGACATTTAATTCTAATAAGGTGACATAGCAAGTATGCATGGCTATTTTTCAGCAGTGGAACCAAGTTTGACTGGGAACTGCCAATGAGAGTATTGATTGCTGTCATAATTATATGACGCCGACCCGTGTTTGTGGCGCGGTCATGCATGGTTTGCATGACTCGTACAATGTACACACATTCGATTGTGTGTATACTAGGTCAGTCACCCGAATGTACTTCACGAATTGCCATCGGTGACCAGCGTCGGTGACATGTCCCTAGAATCATCTTTTTACACAGGCGTCAAAGGAGAGCTTTGTTTGGCACAATAAAAAAACAACCTAGAGTATGAGGGAGGTAACAGACCCGATGATCCCCTACTCTTTTCGATAAGGTCTGCAACTTTTACGTGTTCAGGAAAGACTCCCCTGATACCGGGACTGCAACGCTTACATGACTCTCCGAACCATGAGGCGCCCGGCACCCATTGCATACACCTGCACATTTTACGCAATGGGTGGGAGCGAGAAATTCCATAATCCCCTGCTGTGCAATTTGCGAATCAGGGCCTCTCGGTCGATCTTATACTGTGCCGACGGGTCAGCGCTAGACGCTCGGACCACCTCGCCGGCCATTATATTGTTAGTATGATGATCACATACATGTCATGTATGTAAGACGATGCAATGCAATGATGTCATGTATGTGAAATCCTATTGGCTAGTGTTAGACTATGTTATGCATGATGATGCTGTAATGATTATTATTAGAGAATGGGGAATCTAGCTGTTAGCTGTGAGATGATAAATAGTTCTCACTTGAAAGAATCAGTAGTTAAATTTAAAAAAATCTCCAGAAAATGGTATATTGGTGCAGTACTTAGTGCCAGGATTTATCATATTTTAGATAACACGTGACGAAAAGCTATAATTAGTCTGCTGTCATCTTTGAAGCCAAAAGTGCTGGGAATCAAAATAGGATTCTAAATTGTGGTCCTAAAATGGACATTATCAACAGATAGAAATCGTGTTGATTATATCCCGGACTGATATATTGCAAAATATTAGTGTGGTCGAGAGACAACCCCGTCGTCTTGAACTGCTGGACAAAGTTATCTTCAGGACTGAGAAGATTTCCATGGAATATACCGCGGATTTTCTAAGAACTGCATACTGTCATTTTGGAGTCTTCACTGTGAGGACATAATCGTTGAACTGCAACACTTCTTTTAATTGTGGACATAAGTCATCACATCTGAAAGGACCTTTATGAAGACATTAAATTCGTAACATTGAGTGTACCATTATTAAATTGTAATTGTGCTTTGGACATTCCAAATTCTTGAACCAATGAAATTGATTAAAATCACAATAAAGCAGTGTTATATTATAAGATTCAGATCACTTGTGCACAAGGCTCATTTGTTAGTGTTTAAAGGGTATTTCTGACCTTTGACGTTCACGAGACGTTGTATATATATTTACAGCTATAGTAGAGGCATCTAAAATGTAGCTAAAATATTCTCTAAGGTCTAGCAATACGTATATAGGATGTTCCCAAAAACCAAACCATAAAAGTGCTTCCTTTTTTACCCCTTTATTTAAATTATATAACTGAATGTATATAAACGCATATGGAAATTCCAATTCATAGTCTTTCAAACTACAAAAACTTTCCAATTGTTTATAATGTGTGAGTTATAGAGAATGACTGTTTTTCGACTTTGTCCACGGGAAGGATTTTTAAATCTATTAATTTTGGGTCTTTAATATTGCTTGTGCAGATGAGCAATGTTAATCGAGTATAGCAGGGTTTACCAACCTTTTTGTCCAGAGACCCCATTTCTTGACACTTAGCTTGCGACGACCCCCATTGCTCAAAATAATATATTCTCATAAAGAAATTTGACGAGTCAAGAAAAAATTGAAGGTGTTGTGGAGAGGTGAGAGGTACGTCAGTGGCAAGCCAATTTTTCAAGCCAGGGGAAGGGGCTTGCGACGAGGTCACCTATATCTACCGGAAGCGCTGAATCTACTAATGACGACAGGGAAGCAAGGGCAATCCCTAATCAAAAATTTCGGTTGTGGCATTCTAAGGGCATTATGCTCTCTATTCCTAGAGAGTGTGCAAAATTACCACTAATTTCATTACAATCGTGTTCATTCGTGGTCTTTGAACAGTCCTGTAAGTGACAATTTACACTGATTTGCGCACCAAGCGCGCGAAAATTTTAATCAAATACAATTTCAATTGATTAATCAAACCCTGCAAAATCAGTTTGGCTTGCTTGACATGACTAATTTCATGATAGTCAAGTTTAATTTTGATCTTTGAACAGTCCTGTGACAATTTATACTGATTTGCGGGCGAAGCGCGCGGAAATTTTACTAATCAAATACAAATTCAATTGATTCAAACACTGCAAAATCAGTTTGGCTTGCTTGACATAGTAAAATTATATTAAGTTAAATTATATTATTAATAAATTACGTTCCTGCCTTTTGGACAAGTACTTTCATTTTCATTTAAATTAACTTCGCGACCCCCTTCTTTAGGGTCCTTGGAGTATAGGAACGTTCACTTAGAAAAGTAACAAACATTACAAATTATCCAAACTTGATACATTTTCGAAGGAAAAGTTAGCGAGTTGGGTTGGATGCTGGTTATTAAATCATATTAACATGATTAAGTCTTGTTGAGGGCAGGTAAAGGGAAAAATTCCGTTCATGATCAAGTTTTGTTTAAGTGGTTGGGTTTTATTTTATTTTTATTAATGTTGTGTTCTGTGCTTTTTTTTGCTTGATGTTTGTTTATTACGTAAGCAACCAAGACAATTGTTATAATTCTTTTTGGAACTGGGTATGTAGTACTTAGGACTGTCACACGTGTCTGATTGGAAGTAAACAACAAGTAAACATAACACATAGCTATTGTCCGTGGACAAAGTTGAAAAAATAAACGGTCATTATTTTTATAAGTGCCTATAACTTAGTCACTTTCCCTATATAAATACATGTAAATCGCCATGAAGGTGATTCTCAGGGCATATTCTTCAAATATTAATTAAACGAAATGTATGAGGCTGTGTAAGATCTTTTTTGCTTTGGACTGGCACAAATTTCTTATGTTTTCTATTGTTCCTCGAGCGGCGATTTTAACATATTAAGCAAAACAATAACTATTAAAATAATATCATTTCAACAAAAATCATGTTTCTATATTTAAAAATTTATTTTCTTACTATTTATTCTCAAAAATTAAAAAATATGATTAAAATTAATTTGAGTGTTTCTAGATTTTAACGTTAATTTTCTCTAAACGGCTTTTTACAACCTGTTAAGGCTGTTATTTTCAAAATTATATATGCTTTTGCGCTCAAATTTGGCCTGTCCGTACATTATTGGTAGTTCTTTGACGCTAAATAGCCTTTTCCAAATTTTTCCTTTATTTCAATTTTAGGTAAAAATCACAAAATTTGCTACTTTTTTGCGAAATTTGACCGAAACGGTGATAAATTCAAATAAAAGGCGATTTAGCGTCAAATTGTACTCATAAATGGAAAATTTAAGCTCCAAATCCATGAAATCCAAGGTGGCTGCCATTATTGTGCAAATTAGGTGATCTATGACCTTGAAATTACATATTTGTCGGTATCCCCCAAAAATGTAGCAATACATGAGCATTGACAGACACAATGTGGACATTGTACAGATATGCGTATATTAAATGATACTACAGTTGCGATTAACTTGGGAATATTTACAAAATGAACTCCTCACCTAAGACATCCCGATTGTAAACTGAGTGCTCTACCACTAACAGAGCCTGGCCACACAAACAAATGGTATAATTCTGATTAAGCGGTCAAGAAGTCCGGTTAAACAAATTGATTTAATATCTAAAATTATATTAGGTGGATGACCCGATTGGCAGCTTCGCCCACCCCCTCCCCCAGATTATATCACTGCTTCAAAACTGAGATATCGGTATTGATAGAAAGCTTACATTTTTCTCATACCCGCAGTAAGATTTAGGCCTTAGAATGTTCCTTTTAGTATGAAAAGGGTCCCCAAATGTAATTGAGCATATTAATAATAATAATGAACATTTGTATTGATAAATATACACTTTTGCATCTAATATTCAAATCGTGAATCGGATGATTATGAAAAAATCGGATTACCTAACAAATATGTCAACTCTAATACGTGGATCCTGAGGTTCCTACCGGAAATCATTTTTATACCGGAATTCCTATCCCACAATGCACCAACGATGTACGAGTAGATATGCATCACTCCATGCACGCTCGCGGTTTAGTGCGCCTCCTTTAAACTACGCGCACATTTTGTGGCGTAAAAATTACAAGGCAATCAAAGAGTACTCGTTACTGGTAAAATTTATGTACAGCAAACGGTTTTCGCACAGTTATGACAGAAAAATGACCGTAAGACACAAAACACCATAGAATATATATGCGCTATTTATTTTATCTACTCGTACATCGTTGCTGCATTGTGTGATAGGAATTTCGGTAAAAAATGATTTCCGGTAGGAAACCCAGGATCCACGTATTGCTGAAGTTGAGGCCACAAACAAACGGGGGAAATTGAAAAGGAAATTATCTGGATCTCATTACGATATCTGTTAAGGCTTATCCGGGATGAATAGTATATAGTATGAGTGCATGGGGGGGGGGGACATGTCGACCCAGGATCTCGTTTTTCGAACGCCACTTTTTAACACTAAATTGTTTTTGCCCAAAACATTATGTAATTGTCTAAATATCAGTTGCGAATATTTGGCAAAAAAAAAATCAAATCGGCCATGGCGTTTTTATGCTAATTAGTCTAAATAGGCATTATGGTGGCGCTATTCAAAACTTGTTTTGCTTCTTAAATCGTAATGGAGTAACTTTTTAAAATTTTTATTTCAGCAATGAAAGTGTACTAATATTCTCCTATTATGAACCAGATTTTATGGGAAAAGTCCTTTGGGAAAATGGTTTTTCATTTTTGGGCCGGAGAATTGGTGCGCGTCTTAAACAACCAATTTTCATTTTCCCCCTGTTATGTGCTCGTGTTGCTGTATCCCATCAAAGATTAGAGTTTTGGGTAAAAACATTCCCCCCCCCAAAAAAAAAAAACACACACAAACAAACAAAGGGAGTGCAGGAGACCTTATGCACTTAAAAAGTATTAGTCCCAGGCATAATGGCGAAACACAGTTAGGGCCTGATGCGCATTTCGTACAGCTTTCGGTAGTGTGGCTCAGCTTGTTCCGCCAACTTTATCACGTCGGGTGTGAGCGTGGATGGTGGTTTCTTGGCGGGTTGAAATCCGGTACTCGCAAACGCAGCCGCGAAGTAATTCATCACCTGGTTACCCTGAAGAAAGCCTTTGGAAATGATCCAATTTCTCTTGACAATACCATCTCCAGCTTCCCACGTTAATAAGCTTTCACTGAAAGGTATACCTGTTTTCTCACAGTATTGACGCACAATCGATTCTGGGTGATCCTGCAGGTCGTCAGCGTCTATAATGATTGGTTCAGATTTAATGGCATCGATTTTCTTGAGGTGATCAATGAAGTCGACCATTTCACCGAATCCTAATCCTGGTGGTTGCATTCGCATGATTGGTAACGTCGATATATCTAACTGCTCGGGTGATGTACCGGGAGGGAGGAATTGACCTATTACCCCTTTACGCAAAGAAAGAAAAACTTTAACCGGATTGCGAATGATGAAGGTGTGTTGGTAGCCTCTTGCAAGCATATCATACTTCCCAGTGATTCCTGTGATAAGATCTTTGCAGAACACCAGTTTCTTATCCGGGTAATCACTTTCTAATGTATTCTTGACCCAGTGGTAAGTACAGATACTGTCATCCCATCCTTCGTCGTCACTCTCTACCTTCTTAAAATCTTTCAGACAATTCGACCAGGTTTAAAAATCGCCGCCTGCCTTTTGATTTTCCCATAATACCTTCGGGACCCAAAGTGGCGGCACATTGGTATGGATTCGGTTGATGATCTGTACCCCCCTTCAACGAAACTCATGCATGTTTTTCAAAGACGTAGAACAGGAACGTGCCATAAACCCACAGACTGAGGCAGCGATCCTCTGGGTTAGTGCTGGGTGATTTG
Source organism: Ophioderma brevispina (assembly GCA_023653785.1). Taxonomy (NCBI): domain Eukaryota; kingdom Metazoa; phylum Echinodermata; class Ophiuroidea; order Amphilepidida; family Ophiodermatidae; genus Ophioderma; species Ophioderma brevispina. Next base: position 13,568 of record JAMKCH010015577.1, read on the forward strand.
TTGGCCATGACCTCGAGGTTTCTTGAAGAAATCTGAAACTGTAACGGAATTTAAATATGAGTTTTAGTTTTAAGGTGTAGGATCATTTTACTTTTATAACCGTAATATGTTTTGTAATGTGCAGTACTGTTTAACTCATGGCCAGCGTTTCAATCAATACTATAAGCGATGATCATGCTATATTAATGCCATAGCGGCGGCGGTCGTCGAAAACAAAATAATTCAAAAATGCAGAAAACGGAAGATAAACATAAGTCCTTAAAAGTTCGGGCCGTATTCATAAAACTACGCTATACCCCTGCTCTTCAAAATGAGTGTTTGACCCTTTTTGCACTTTTAGCCATTCTTCTGCCATACTTTAAAACCAATGATCATAGATGGTACAGAACTATACATTTTGTGGAATCCTTGTGCTGACGGACAACATGGCATAACTTTCAGCATGATTTGAGTAATTTGACACCACTAACTACATTGTCATTGATGTAGAGGGTTATACTAACTAGTAAAGGTGTCAAACCTTAGATGCGTCCGGACATGAACGAACTCCCTAAATAGGACCCTATGATATTCTACTGCTCCTCTCTATGTGATTTCTATGGCCATTCGTGGCTGCTCAAAACGATTCTGGCAAACATTTTGATTTCCAAATAATGGATTTTTATATGCTTCCTTGATTTTAACTTTTGCTGGAGAAGTGCATGGGGAATTTAGCACAATTGTTAGGACATAACTCAAAAAGCAATGTTCTTTCGCAACCTATTTTGTCAGAAACCCGCACACAACAGCCCATGTATATTCTATAACTATGGCAAAAGAAACATAAAATAATATTGTGGGGGTATTGTGGGGTGTAAAGCAGAATAACAGAATGCCTTTCAGTTAGTAGCTTACAAAAAGAACGCGAGAACACCATTTTATCGCTGTTGTGAAAGGCTCAATACAAGTGTAATTGTGAATTTATACAAGCGTTTACTGAAGCCTGCCATGACAAGTGACGCAATGACCTTTTAATGGCCTTTTGTAAGTCTACTCGCGCTTAAAGAGGCTGTTCTCGTCAAGGTTTACACAACCCACCATACATTTTCATTTAAAAATTGGAATCCCTTCGCAATTCATGATAATATATTTATATTTTCGCTTTGTCAATATTTATTACTTAGCCATTAATATTTTAGTATTAATTTGTATATTTGCCAGTAACATATCAACATAACATAGTGTCATATTGATTAGTTGACAAAATAACTGACTTGGCGCCGTTTCACAAAATTTATGATGGCTGTCACTGAAATCCAAGTGTCCAAAATGTTACCAGATCTAATAGTTGTGTCGCCAGGTCATAGGGTTAAGGACAGGATCTTACCAATGTATTAGTCACACCTGAAGTGAATTAGCCGACACTCCGTCTTTTTATGTAATAATATGAATGATTTATATTTCTGTCGTGCACGACAGAAGTCAAAAGCTGGTTTTCTATGGGGACGATTGCGATAGCAGGGCAATTCAAAACAAGGTTTGCGTTTTCCTTTTTGTACTTGTTTTTTCAATAAACCTTCGAAACGTTCTCGGTGAGTGTTCTAAAACCCGATCCAGTGAAAATTGAGAGAAATTTGTATCTTCCAGAAATCTCCTCCGGTCACTTTAAAACATCTGTGTAAAGAGTGGCACAAGAAAATAACAGCTGTGTGTCACAGGATGAGAAAAGCTGTGTCGCGAGTGTCACAAGATATAGGAACAACTGTGTCGCAAGTGACATTGACACAAGATAAGAACAGCTGCTTTGTCGAAGGTGTCACGACGGTGAAATTTTACCCATAGAGACCCCAAGTGAAAATAATTGCTTGGAGTGGTCATACAGAACATACTGGGAGTTCAGATAATGAGCATGATAGCCGCTTAGTTACGGAAGAAAGCTGTGATAATTTGGTCAACCAGGAGCCACTTGTATCCCAATTTGGATATATAATATCAATATCATATCACACTCAAATATTTTCCTCACACTAGATATAATGTACATTTCTGTGCTCGGGGCTGCGCTAAAAGCAAAACAGAGTACACTGTTAAAAAATTCCGTAAATTTACGGAAATTTCTGGCAGCAGTATTTTTAGGGTAAATTTACAGAAATTTCTGTCAATTAACGGAACTTTGACAGTAATTTTACAGAAATTTGTCTCATATTATGGAAATAAAAAATATGTATTTTAACAGAATTTTACGTAATTTAAAATTACGGAACCAAAAAAAAAAGTCCGGAAATATTGCTGCCAGAAATTTTTGAAATATTTCCGTAAATTAACATTTTTAGCTATTTTTTTATGTTTTTTGTTTTTTATTTTTATTGTTTTCTAAAACAGATTTTTTCCGTAAATTTACGGAAAATCTGTTTTCTTAATTTACGGAAATTTTTAACAGTGTACGGTTATTTCTTCCCACAGTTTTCCCTATTAGCTTCCCATTAAAGGCTGACTCAGAGATTTCCCGAGGAGGGCGCCCTCAATTTTCATAGAAATCGTGTTTTTTGCATATACATAATGCTTGTCCATATACTAATAACTGTGTGAAATAGCTAAGCTCAAATCGAAGTCCTTCATATAGAAAATCACAACTTTGTTATAAAATTCCGGATCCGGAACTTTTGTTATACACAGTATCCTATGGCACTTAATACTATACATAAATGTTTACTGCATCAAAACGAAAAATCCGATTCATCTCAAACTTTGGAATTGTGCATTTTAGGTTACTATCTTTAGTTCAAGTTGACTATTTTTAATTATAACACAAAAAATTATATTTCGAAATCTCTGATTCAGCCTTTAAATGGCGACAAGGCTAACACACACAAGCATAAACGCACAATAGCTAATTCGAATATTGTACGTTTTAAACTCCGTAACCTAAAATATAAGCTTAATCTTACCTTACGTCAACCACCGTTTATTTTTGTAGGAAACCGATTCAGTAAATGCAGTTGTCAATAACGAAGTAGCATAGCAGCAATGGTGCCGGGAAATGGTGAGCAAAGGTCGGACCTAATATTTACACAAGCTTGGCACAGGGCTAATACATAGACTCGTTCCAAGTCTCTCTTTGTAAATTACAATGCTAACCAAATTAAAAAGGTCAATTTCAGGTTGCATTTAAATATCTGACATTTTATGCACTTGGCTTCCCAAAGCAATAAACCCCCCCTTTCACTATTTTTATTATAATCTGGATTTCATTTGCAAATATGTTTTATACAGGCGACCGTACGTCCCCGTGTTTTTCAAGGCATCATACATTTAATTGGTAGACCTCGAGTTGGTAGAAGCCAAATGAAAAGCATGAGGTGGGATTGAAAATCGAATTATGTGTTTCTTAAAACTTTTCTTGTCCGGACTTTTGGTAAAATCGGTGTGGGAGGACCTTTTCAACTGTTGTTTGGTTTTGTGCATAATTCCCAATCAGATGCTATCATAAAAGAGGCCCTCACAGTATTGGTTATACATCATTGCTATACCGCTATGGTTAAATATCTGTTTAAAAATCTGTTTCATAAAGGATACCCCAAACCCATGTATATACTTCTTAGCATTACTTTAGATCATACAAATTTTTAAAACAAAGTTAGTAAGCAAATAAGAATTTAAAAAAAAAACTAAAAAAGAGAAACGTTTTAATCATTTTACTTGGATTAAAGCAATATTAGCACATTTGAAGAGCGCCCCCAATTTTTCAAAAAAAAATGAGAATTGGTAACTGGCTAGTAAACTATACCTGTGAATGGTTAAGCTCGAAAATGTCTGTGTGTCATAAACGAAGGAATTTTGTAATTAGAATAATTATTATCGGGGATCCCGATAATAATTCAACGGCTGCTGGAAACGGCCTTCCAATGTGAAATAGCCGGGAAATAGCGCCATGTACGTGTCTACGCTCATCCATTAGTTGTTTTATTGGTTCAGGCAAGTCAAGTTAGAGGCTATCTTCTCGAGGTGGCACTATTTCATCATGGACGGACATAAACGTAGCATTTCCAGCTCTGCCGTTAAGTCCAATCTGGGATCCCAATTCTAATTACAAAATCGCTTATTTTATAAGCGATAAATACGCATTTCTTAGCATTCTCGTTCGCAGGTATAGTTTCCTAGACAATTACCAACGTAACTGTGCCAAAATATAAACTTTTTAAAATTGGGGCGCTCTTCAAAAAATGTGCCATTATTGCTTTAAGGCTAAGTTTTCAAGCTAAAATGCGTGCATGCTACCTTACCTTACCTTATCATGTGTCGAGCATCGCCTGGCACGAGAAATCACGCCATGTACGCCCTCTATCAGATATTTCTTTCGTTACTTCATGATTTTACATTTTGCTTCGCCACCGAGCAAATGAGCTTCTTTATATGAGCGTCTATTATGTATACTCCTGCAAGAGATCATTGACATATTGAATCTGCTTGTTAGATACTTCGAGTTCGTACATGTAGCAAGAAACACGAATAACCTCTCTAATAATAGTTTTCCGTTTTTCTATGGTCCGTTCGTTGGCGGAAAAACCTCACATGTCCATTTGACCTCTAAGAAGCAAACCTCATATTGCATTTTCGGTAACACACTGACAAAACTAACTGTTTGGGTTTAGCGATATTGTCGTTTTGTAAAGTATCGCAAAATACTAAAATGGATCTCACGGTACTTCTTTGCTACAAAAAAAAATTAAATACACAACTTTCTTTTTGGTCTTTCTAATATAAGTATGAAAAGAAAACGAATATTACAATTATTGTAAGCAAATACGAATTGAGTCATTCCAAAGAAATCTCTGAAAGTCCTTTAATAACACGGACACTTAAAGCTTCCACTTCTCAGAAGTGCAAATGATGAGAAATATTGCTTTGTTGCCCCACTTAACGGGGCATTTCGTGATCCACAACCTCGTTACCTCAAACAATTAGAGAATTTTATATCATCTGAACTGTACAAAAGCTGACAAACCTGTACATAAGTTAACAAATGTACCAAACCTTACGTGCATATCTATTCGATCTAATCTAGAAATCCGCCAATTTTGTATTTTATGTACGTAAAACTACAGACAATACAGCACTGTTCATGGGCCAACGTTATAGTCGCTTATAACAGTCAAAACACAACACAAAAAGACACCGTCGGAATCAACTTAAATTTTGGGAATAACATTTGTATTAGGATCTCTAGTGAACAACCATAAAAATAATGATTCTCATGATCACGAATACACCTTTAAGTTTCAAAAGGCGATTTAACCGCTTACCTACCACAACCCCCGGAATACCTAATGTATGTGGAGCCATTGGCCTTAATCGTTTATTTTTGAGTTCGCCTAAAATTACATATGGTACCTCAAATATGCTAAGTGCCAATTGAACGTAATGTTTTTTAGTAATGAGACAGAAGTTGTACCAGGTCTTATTCTAAAAGCAAAGAGCGATTGTGTTGTACAAAGAATACCAATCATATTACCAAAAATCCCCGGCTTCTATGTCTTATTATTCGCCATCTTCCGTTAGCCCTGGAGCTAGCACACATTTGTAACACATCTCAGAACTAAAGTTTGGGTGATTAGGTAGACATGCCTGACACAGTGGCGTAGCCACTTTTTTTTCAGGGGGGGCACAGGGGGGGGGCACATACATTTTCAGGGGGTGCGATGAGCATCATTAAAATTTGGTATTAGTATATCGCCTATGTAAATCACTAATTTTTCAGGGGGCAGAGGGGGGGGGCAAGATCCCCCACAAGGGGGGAAGCTTCCCCCCCCCCCTTGGCCCCCCCCCTGCTGCTCCTTCCTACCGGAACCCCTAAACGCGATTCTTAAGTGGCCGCACGTGGTGCCTTAAGGAGAAGGGCCAAGACAAAGATTATACAGTAATCAAAATTTGAAATTGAATCCATCATGTTTTGAAACGTATACCATATTATATTCAAACCATAAGGATTCAGAAAAGGTAAGTTTGCAAATATATACAGCCTAAAGTTTCAGAGTTAGAGGCTAAACAGCAAAAATCAAACAAAAAGGGTCAATTTCCCAAGCCATCTTGAAATGGTGCATAGACCAAGACAACAGAGGTTTAAAGTTTACCTCGATCAGCACTCGTATTTTTGATATGTTTCAATCAGGTGGGGGGTGAAACTGTGTACAAATGCCCATAGGAGATTTCGATAACGATAGTATAGCGCCCCCGGTTTCTAGAGTCACCCATAGCCTCCTTATTTATGTGCAGTGTGACGTATTTACCAAGAATGACGTAGCTGCACAGCGCCACGTCCTATTGGCGATCCCCGAATCACGATTTCACGCAGTATGATTCTCACTTTCTGGATCGAGAGTCCCATCCCGATGTATTTAGGAGCCCTGTGGTTCATGCGGAAAAGTACATACATCCGCAGGTGTTATTAACAACAAGTCAGAGATTGAGCTGAAGTTATATACTTAGCCTGGGGTTTCCACTTCTTGTATTTTACAAAACAGGTTGCAAAAATCGGTAGTTTCCCATGATTGCCATAATGTTCAGGATCATGCAATCAAGATGTCATCTATTTGAGTTCCAATTGGGAAGAGTTAGGCTATTGTTTTGCACAAGGATGTTGTAATGAGCTGTTTGTAGATAGGAAAAACATTGTGAAATATAATATAAAGACAAGTTGCCGGAAAAGCACTTTGTCCAGCAGCCAGTACCGGTAGTAGAATTATAGCTATTTTTGATCGCATGGCAGAAAAGCAAATGGGCAAAAAGGCCGAATGGCACAGAAAAAAAAAATAACCTTTCACCTATTGGAATTTTCAACCCCCTGGCCATATTCTGCCATCGCTTAATGTGCTATTCGGCTGTTATTCTTTCTATGCTAATCCCATTTTTTGCTCTCTGGCCGATTCGGCTTTTTCTGCCCATTCTGCTTCCCTGCCTATTTTGCCGATTCTGCCTTTTAACTACTTCCCATTCTGACTTTCGAACTCATTCTGCCTACTCCACCTGTTTTCTTTCCATTCGCTTTTCTTGCTCCATCTGTTCACATCGACGAATTACAATGTGTACTGACAACGTGATGCTAAACAAAAAATTAGAGGGCAGTCTTCAACATGTTGCTATTGCCCGATGAATCCGGGCAATGGAATAACTATGCCATGGGAATACCTAACAGGTTGTAATAAATAAAGGCGCCAGCCACGCTTTGTACAGTAATATGAAAACAAAACGAATAAATATTATCATACATATCAACGAGAGCAACAAATAAAATAACAAGTAAATGAATTCCACGATACACATATTCATTATTTACTGAATATACTTCAGCAAATCAGGCATAACTTCGTTGGTTTTCTTCAGATTCTCTACCTTTGTATCATTGAAATGATGATAGACGAGGTCTAGTAATTATGATCGAAGTTCTTGTAGTTGAGGGCTTTAAGTGTAGAATTTACAACCCATGCTTTTTGCTTTTAATTGCAAGACTATCGTTACTTGCGTCAATTTTTAAAATCGTCAGAATCAAGCGATTTGCACTACTTGACTATTAAATCAAAATGACAACTTACTGTTGGTAGCCGTGAACAATTTCATAAATCACGATTTCTATATTTCCAACTAGCGTAACTAAAGAATGAGTCGCATTCATCATATAGAATCAGCGTTTATATGGATTTCTTTAAAATGTTTGAGTTTATAAGCATTTTTCCATTGGTGTAGAATTCTTTGTATCGTTTCCTTATTACAATGTTATTCTATATCTTAAACGTGCAACGAAGATTTCAAATCATCCATATTTCCTGTGATATGTAATGATTTCCTATAGACGCCCAATAGATTCCATACCGTTTATTGTACAGAATACTTTAAATGATTGTAGAGCCAATATATGTCAATAGAAAACATATGCTGAATTTCGTATTTTCTCCTTACGAAATCTAAAAATTCACAAATTTTTGTACACAAAGAAACAATTCTCACTTTAATCTTTACAGATGGGGTATTTTTTGATAGAAAGCTTTTACAATCCAGTGCCAACGTCAGAATTTTTCGATTTGTTTCGGGACACCTTCTATTTGAAATTTCTTCGTTGCACCTTTAAAGTAGGTGACCCGATCATGGTCAGATTATTTTAATTATCGTTCTCTCTCTCTCATTTAGTCCAATCTTTTAGTGAATTTGAACCCCCAAACAAATGTCACAAGAACACTTTGTGTTAATAATGTGGATTTTGTCTAAAAATAATATCTTACAAGTCAACCAAAATCAACCTAGTGAACGTGTTTGAAATAAGGGGGCAACATTTTATACAGGCGTAAAAGAATTAAATTGTTTCGAATTGATTTAAATGATGTACCAATTATTGGCTACTTTAAGGTTAAAAACGGTACAGTTTGTCCGCTATCTTGAGGTTATAGTTGTCAGTACACTAGGCAGAAACATTCATGCATCGCAATTTGATTCAACTGGATGACAGACATAGGTTAAAGCTTAATTCCACCAAAACCCAACCAAAACAGAAATTACATAGCTGGATTCCAAGGGCTGAATAAACTTTATTGTTCTCAACTTGGGGAAATTGAAATAAAACCATCTACAACAGTAAGGAATCTTGGCATCATAGTTCGATTCGCACATGTCTATGACATTACCACATCATAACCTTATTTCATCTATGAACTATCATCTCCGTAACATTCGCCGTATAAGTAGGTTTCTTAATGATGACACTAATCTTATGGGCCCGTATTCTCAAACGAGTGTTTTAACGCTAATCACTGTTAAATCACAATGTAACGCCCGCTAAATAACGCAATTCTCAAAGCATGGTTTTAAACTTTAAACGCTGTGTTAAATTTTAGCCGAACCTCGTTAAACATCCTAAAACGTTGTTAAACTGAAACTTGGTCCGGGGGTAGGTTTAAGGAGTGAATTGAACTTCACGTTTTCATAAAATGCCTGATATTTTTTGCAGCTCGTGTGATACTCGTGGTTAGACCAGTTTACCTCCTTTATTTCTCTATATTTTTCTTTTCCGAGTCACTCAGTTGATTGCTTCTCGTCCATTTTTCATTTGGGGTATCCTTCTATTTTCATGCCGTTTTATATCTGTTATTTTATTGAATGATAGCAAGTGGGGCACAACGACATAAAAGGTTTAAATAGGCCGGGTTTTGTCTCCATCATTCAACACATGTACTTAACTCCCTTGTCGTACGCGACATCTTGAAATTTACACGTGGGCTTCCTGCATGGTATTTACACTACGGAATACATTGTCTTACATATAAATATTTTTCACGCCACGTTAATGATATAGGCAAGATAATTCCAGTTCGGTGGACGAGATTTCCGGGCGTTTAAATACTGGTTAGCTAAAACGACTGTTAACATATTCACCTGTCGGGTTTTTAACGTGCGTTTCGCTACCCACAGTTTAGGCTGTAACCACCGTTTTAATTGTAAACACGTTTTAGAATACTGCCCAAATGTCATTCGCCGATTTCTTTCATCTTATCACGTTTTTGGAACTATGGTAACGCACTATTATAGGCGAAGATAATCACAGTTTCTGGGGATATATTTACGGCGTTTAATACAGTGGTTGAGCTAAACGACTTGTTAACATATATTCAAACTGCGGGTTTTTTTAACATGGCGTTTAGCGAACCACATTGTTAGGCTTAACCACCTTTATTTTAAACATCGTTTGAGAATACGGCCCATGTCTTCGTCGTTCATCTTAGCACGTTTGAACTATGGTAACGCGTTTCTCTATGGCGCAAAGTCAAAAGACATTAGTCGCTTACAAGCCGCTGCAAAATAAAGCCTTAAAACTGATTTTAAATGCGAAAAGACTTGACAGTCCTGAACCACTCATGGACAAACTTCATTGGCCTTGCCCCCCCCCCTCACCAGTCGGCAACCGCAATCACAAACTCAAAATTCATGTTGTTAATGACATAATTCATGGCAAGCGCCTCAGTATCTTTCAATTTCATCTCTTCCGTCGTACACCAGAACTGGACACAAAGACTATGATCATCTAATGACACTTCACATAACTCTTGATCCTCATTTGGCCGTACTAAACATTGGGGATAATCAGTTTAGTTTAACTGCACCCCTTTTGTGGAATGCCCTCCCAGTAAACATCCGGGAGCTCCGTTCGTTGTGTGTCTTTCAAAAGTGTTGAAGTCGTACCTGTCAACCAAATTATTGAGTGGTTTGTGTATTAATTTGCTTGTTTAAAACCATCTTGATTTTTTGTGTTTACTTTTATTTTGTTTTTGATCTCGATGTTCAGAGGCCATCCTGGATAGAATTCATGGAATGGTCCGATTTTGATAGACGGGTTGTAAATCTGTTCAATTTTGATAAGTAAATGTAAGTAGATTCTTTTTTAACGTTCTATTAAAAGTTACAAGCGCTATGAATAGTGACCTCCCATAGACCCTGGAGACCACGCATTTCACATTTTTCGTTCCATTATGCACGATATGATAGATGGGGGCAACCAAGTCTATTTGCCGAACCCGCCTGTACCATTAGTACGAACAATTTGACCCTATTTTATAACGAACGGATCCATACTGAAAATTTACCCCCATTGTGACCTTGACCTATTTTTAATCATAAATATAACCTGCAGATAGGGCAACTATACATTTTCTGAACCATGGAAAGTGACGAACACGTTGGCGGTACTTTTTGACGCGGTTTTGGTCCTTTTCATGTTTGACCGCTGTATAAACCTTACCCCTTAAAGATATGTCTTCTCACTTCCTTTGAGTTTGGTAAATTGTGATAGTTGATTTTAAAAAGGTTTTCTCAATACAATTCTGGAGAAATGATTCTTTTGCAATTAGTTTTGCGTAAAGGCATCATTTATTCTATTTTGACTGGTCTAGTGGAGAAATATACAAAACACAAATTACATTCCTTTGAATTAAATCGCTACCCAGCTGTTTGGACAGTAGAATACTAAGTGTGTACAATTGTCGCATAGTAACATATGACATTGTGTATGAGATTGAGGTTGACCACATTTTGGGATTTTTTGTTGATAACCTTAAAGGGAAACATTAGTTGGCTTTAAATTTTATTTTTACCCGGGGCAAAGAGAAAATTAACGACGTAGTCTCTTATACCAAATTTTTAGGGAGACAGGCTGTCGATCGGGTTACCACCTTTGAGGAAGTTGGTCTTAAGATAACTAATAAAAGTATAATGTCATTGATGTGATGATGAATGATGATGATGACAAACCGAACAATCCAGTCTTTCATTTCTTGAAAATAGTATTTAATTTAATACAATTTAATCATAACTTACCTTTCCTCACTTTTTCAAACAGTAGATGACTACGATTTTCAAACTCTTGTGAACACGCTGATTGCAAAACGTCCTCCCTCCATAACGTTTGAATTGCCTTCAAACACCGGATAATCCATATAATTTCGCAACTATTACGCAGATAAAATTGTCACTCTGGTTTACATATATTCCTTTGATATTTACACGTACTTCAGTTGCATTCAAATACCGTAATTTTTACTGATTATCGTCTGAAAAAAACAAACGACAATGTCGAACTAAATGCTACGTTCAAATCTTTTAAATTTTAGCTATTCATGTTTGGAATAGTTTTGTAGTTACAAAAACTTCTTTACTATCCCATTTTCAGAGGAAAATCACAACTTAATCAAGCAGTGCTCAACCCGAAATTCGCTCAAGATAG
>JAMKCH010015578.1:0-23288 GCA_023653785.1 Ophioderma brevispina
GGCATATCAAAATGAAGAAAATCATCATGGTCTGCTAGAAGCAAAATACTATTGCGTATGAAATCATAATAACATACAGAGAAACGGTGTTAAGTAATGAGTAACAAGGCAATTAAACCAAACATATAGTCCATGCAGAATGGTGCAAGATATCAAACCGATCGTGCTTTTGGGGTGAAAAGTACCAAATTTGGCACAGAATGGGCTCTTGATATGCAATAAATCTGGTCTAGGGGCCCAATTAATTTCCTTCCAAGATGGCCGCCAAATTCAAATGGCCGCCACTGCTAAAATGTCATGTTTTTACGTGCTTTCTACGTTTATTATATGATCCAATTACTCAATTTGATGGGCTTGTCATTGTTTAGACAGAACTACCCTGATTGACACTCCCTGGGAATTCTATTTTTTACATTTAGCAAATTGATGCAAAATGGCGAAAATCCAAAATGGCGGCAATTTGAATCTATCATTTGATTATCAAGAAATGAATGTTTTCTTGATCTTGTTATGATTCCCTAAGGTTGTTATTGAACAATGTGCATTAAAGATAGAATTCACATCACCTTAAGAATACAACCACATAAGACTTGAATCCAAAATGGCGGCGGAAATCCAAAATGGCGGCTAAGTTGTCACTTAAGCTTATCCTTTATTATCAAGAAATGAATGTTTCTTAATCTTGATATAACGAACTCCCTCAGAAGGAAAGTCACATCAACTTCAGAGGAAACCAATTAAGGTCTGTTGTTATGGCTTCTTTCCATTATAATTTGGCAAGATGCTGTCAAACTCGAAATTTGCACGACTTTTAGAAGTGTCACTTACGTGCCTGTCTTATTCTCCGTGCTACTTGAATATGTTTTTTTTTTCTATTAAAAATAAGATAACCCTATTTTGATTTGGTATTGTTGGCTCTGTGTTATACACAGCCTGTAAATGTACATCCAGTCGTGGGAAATTTGATTATTGGCCCCAGCAATCGTCCACAATCACACAGGCACAGACACGTGTTACCCAATTAAAAACTTGATTTCCCCGTGCTCAAGCCTAGGATTTGAGTTTAAACTGATTGCACGGGCAACGAATCCTATTACGCGGCACTTCTACGGCAAATTCAAAATGATGGCCCAAATGCCACCACTCAAAGATGAGTTGAGTCTGGCAAAAGTACTTTGGTAGCCTTAATGTGTAGTAAAGATCTACTGAATACTTTCCATGAAAATCCTTGCATCGGGAGACCACACGGCAGTTTGGAAGTTGCTCTATGTGTTGAAAACAGACCCCGTTGTTGAAGCAACCTCAATATCTGCTGACAACATCGAAGTCCTCACCATGCCGCTCGGGCTCTGTCATAGTTATATCTGTCTACAACCCTCCATCAGTAGATTTCAATTCAATTCGGGAAGTGTTCATGTAGGATAATTTATTAGGGATATTATTATGAGATTTTATTAGTATATTTTTATATGGGTTAAAATTGAATTGTGACAATGCATTGTGGGAGTGAAACATGTTGGTTGGCTCACTTTGGTGGTATTTGCATGTTTTGTAAAGACGAAAGTAATTACGTAATTCATTGGTCCTTTACGCCTATGGTAGATTAATTGACCAATCACAGAAGCACGCAGTAGCGTTGCTTGGGTGTAATTTCTGGTGTGGCCAAATCATCACTCGATATTTTGGGTTCTTCAGCGGCGGAACATGTTCCGTCCGCTTCCTTAAATATGATTTTATTAGGTAGTCGTGTCGTCAAATAAAACTCTTAGTTTCCAGTAAGATTTCTTAGGATTATTTGTTCGTCTCCAGTCTACGCTAGTTGCATTCAGCACCATTAGCTGTTAACGGACCACGTTACATGTAAGAGAAAGCTACATCTGACATTTTGGAGGCAGCGGTGGCCGGGACTTCGAAACGACGGGACGAAATTTTCTGTTCCAACGCACGTGGAATTGGGCCGCCATCTTGGAAATTGCGTTTTCAGAACTTTGTTCGTAGTACCTTGCGACAATTAGTGCGTTGTTAGTATATAAAATGATGTATAAAATGAGTTGGATACTTATTTGACGGCAGCTACAGAAGTGAGGTACCAAGCCAAAAATCAGAAGTGATGATACCAATCCATGCCGAGCCTATAGTCCAGACGTGATGTGAAGAGTTTTGGACGAGTTGGGTGCACTGTATGGTTTTACACCGGTCGTAATTCGTAGTAGGCAACTGACGACTATACCATAATTTACTTCAGTGGACAATAGGACTTGAGCTTGAAGACTTTCGTTTTAAAAAAAATCGGGTTAGGTGTGCTAATAACTGTTTTTGCAATGTAACATATCATTTAGTATAGGCTGGAATTTTGTGAAAGACATCAGTGGCAGCCGACCGATGGATGGTGATTTTGTGGAAGAATTTTCAACTCGCGATCATCTTTATGAAAGGACTTTCGCGGATGAATTTTGCAATGACATTTTGCGGTGAATGTTTTTATGGTGACATTAAATTTTGTGTGAATATTGATTTAGTGGAATTAAGTATGCTCATGGAGTTGATAACCGAAAATTGGTTGAGTTATGTGGAAAATTCAACTGTTTTTTATGTTGGTATTTGAATATGTGTATATGTTTGAAGGTATGGTAAACAAAAGCTGTGGTTGAAGTATAAGGCATTGAATAATTGGGGTGCAAATTAAAATTTGTGTTGTAATGCACCACGTTACCATGTAAGAGAAAGCTAAATCTTACACACTAAAAACCTATTTTAATGGCGATTTCAACAGCCATAGTACCCATTGGGGGCTACAATGAGCAATAAGGACGGACAAGCTGTGGAAGAATGGTTAGACACTCAACCTCTACATCACCTTCACGACCCTAAAAACTGCCGCTCTCATTTTATAGTGTCCATTGGAAGAGAAGTTACAATCCTGATCTATATAGCTATTGTTGGCAAAACATCTCTGTGTAGCAAGATTGTTCTGAATCATGTTCCACTAACTCTAAAGTCAATGCTGCAGTCAGTAAGACAAAACAAAGTGCCTTTTAAGCAGCACTTTAACTACAGAACGTGAAGAAGGTTGCTCCAAAACTATGGCAAATTTGACCAACTAGTGAATAAGACTGCCCGGAGATTCATACCAAGAGGCTGTAGATCGGAATACATACCAGGCCTTTCCAAGGAATGTGCTAAAGGATATCAAGGGTATTCCACCATGTTTGAAGCCGATTCTTTCTCAGTTAAAATAATTGCTAAAGGTGAGGAAGTGTCATATGAAAGGATCAAAACCAGGCACACCTTCATTGAATCCATCGATATGACCCATAACAGCAAGAAAGAATGGTTTACCATCCGAAAGCTTCGAGTCGAAGGTATCCAACAAAACCTCCACAGCAGCCAAAAAGTTACACCCAACCAAGTTGAAATTTTAACTACTTAGTTCTCCAGGTAGACAAGGATGGATATTTATTAATCTTTCTCTGGAGATAGCCAGCGCCACAAAGTGGTGAAAAACAAACACGTGCCGACCTGGCCGGATTCGAAACTTGGCACCTCCGTATTTACTAGGCACGGTGCTCTAACCAACTGAGCTTATCAAGCTTGGGTTGATCGAGGAGCGCTAAGATATCAACTTATTAGCGTGTTAGGTTCGAAAGGTGTCCATCGCTGTTTAGCGGCGTAGCTCAGAACGCTTATATGTACATGATACAATTTATATTTGTT
Source organism: Ophioderma brevispina (assembly GCA_023653785.1). Classification (NCBI taxonomy): domain Eukaryota; kingdom Metazoa; phylum Echinodermata; class Ophiuroidea; order Amphilepidida; family Ophiodermatidae; genus Ophioderma; species Ophioderma brevispina. The sequence continues at coordinate 3,715 of JAMKCH010015578.1, forward strand.
GTTAAATTTTACTTACTTAGTCTACAGGTAGACAAGGATAGGTAATTTAGTAATCTTTCCCTGGAAATAGCCAGCGAAACACAAGTGTTGAAAAAAAAAACATGTGCGTTGGCCGGATTCGAACAGGCGACCTCCGTTATTAATAGCACGCCTAGGCAAAGCACATGGACACCTTTTGAACCTAACACCTTAGATGATATCTATCGCTCCTCTTACAACCCAGTCGTCGATAGCTCAGTTGGTTAGAGCGTTGTGTGCAAATATCCATCAGACACAGTATAAACTTTCCATCGACGCAACCGTGAAGCCACAACGTAGTTAATTACCTAGTCTGGAAGAACCTAGCGCACTGTGATAATTCTGTATACCTAGAAGTGACACTGGCCGCACTCTCTCTTATAAGACCCAAGATTGATCCAGCATAAATGCCTCCTGCCGGCTTATCAAGAATGTCAACGGACCAAATGTAATAAGAGGCAGAATTGTTGTAGTGTAGCGGGAGATGCAGAGGTAGATGCCCAAATATCTAATGTGAAACACCCTATGTCTGGAAGGAGACCAGCTGCTAACGCCTAAATCCAGAGTGAGTTTCTCAAGCAAAGTTCAACCCCCTGAAACAGTCTCAAAGGAGTTTAAGGAAAGTCGCCTTGTGGAAAGAAGACTGCTATAAACAAGAAAATCTATTGTATTGAACCTGATGAGATCACCCACATGGAGCTGACTCTTAATGGGCTGAATGGCGATGTTCTCAACAGATTCAGAACAGAACGGATACCAAGGTTGCCTTGCGAAGTGGGGCTATCGGGAAGCAGATCAGGACAATACTGTAATTGTAGAACAGTACCACAGACAAAGAATCTCTTGGTGCCCAATGTCGATTTTTTTTTTTTATTGCGCAACAATGCACCATACAAGGACCTGCAGAATTCAGTGTCGCCTATGTTGGAGCAACAAGGCACAAATAAAGACCTTGCGGAATTCAATAAAGCAGCCAGACATTGTAAGACAAAACATCTTCTAGTAATTACCAGCACACTTCAGTAGTTTTTGACATGGCTATTGTATGCTTTTGCTTCCTCTGGCAAGCTTGTCCATAAGGACTGTGAAGCTGCAATTTCCGACCCCAGTTCAGCTGGATCTGTAGCTCTGGAGCTTGCAGCAATGCTTGTCACCAGCAAGGTCTCCTGCCGACTCTCTCTCTGTTGAGTGTTGAAACATTGCATCTGAGGTAGGTGGAATGAACTCAATGGTCCTTGTTCTGTTGTACATGAGGTCAACAATCTTTCAATTGCGGCATTAGATTCTTTCAAGGGTCTTCTTAGGAGGAATTTTCCAAAGGTTTGCAAAAGGTTTTACAAACCACCAGGAGAAGATTTTGATGCTTCCCATACGGTGTCCTTTCCTTTGTGAAACATCAGCAAGACAAAAGATTTCTATGGTCCTCGGTTGGGCAATAGTATGTGCTGTTGTGAATCTGCGATACTTTCCGGTACCAAATGATCGCCAGAGTTCAGTGAGGTTGGACTGGATGAACAAGGCTACAGACAAAACACAAACGTCTGTGGAACAGTACGTAGCATGACCCTTTGGGATCCTTGAGCACGCAGATTGGCTGCTGAAGTAGAAGCCTGCTTCGTCATGTGTGCATGGAGCTGGGATTAGTGTTAGTATCTGCTTATTACACCTCACCCGCTAACCGAACAACTACGATAGCTAGAGTATTAAAAATTGGAAGGGATGTATGCATAACAATATCGAATGGAGGTTTCTACAATTATCAGAAAAAACAAAATGAGACGATGAAATGAATAACTGAAACAAACCAAAATACTTTGGTAATTTTTAACAGTAATGCCTCACAGACCACATCCATTGTCTGGTGTGTGTCCATTGTAAACATGATTAATAACTCCATATTAAATACTAACAAAGTGACTAAGAGCTATTTTGAATTGTGATAACAGTCGTAGAACTTTAGACATTGACCGGACCAGGCAGCACATAAAAATTACCTGGTAGAATGGCAATAGGACCGGTGAGGTACAACTTGACAAAGAAAATCAGCAGTAATTTAAAGGTCCAAGGAAATGAGATGATAACCTACTCCAAATCTTTTATGGGACATGTTTCCCAATCCCAATAAACAGGGCCTGAAAAAAGGAATACACTACCAATGACATAATAGTGAAATTAATGATTTTCAGTCAGTGTCATGAATAGATAACCCAGTCACCTGGAATTTCTTATTAACCTCTGAAAAATCAATAGCACCACAAATGACGTCATCACCAACACAAAAATATTGAATGCATTCTTGCCCCTCCTTGTACGACTTGACACAAACCACATCACTTCTATTTGCATTTCATGTGACTTAAAGGCATGTTATTAAATTTATAGTAGCAGCCCATATTGAACATGGCAAGCATATTGTTTAGTGATAACAAACAGACAAAAAAGTAAATGCTTAACCATACCAAGACACCAATTATGTTTGATGTTGATTAAATCTTATCGTTTACCATGACACAAAATCAATACATTTAACATACAAGGTTACAGTTATGTGCTATTTTAATTGGCAGCCATTTTGAATATGGCAGCCATTTGAGATCATGTACATGGAATTACAAACAATAAAATGTAGGTGGATAGTTGAGGGCCAAAGTTTTAAGAAAATCACACAACCAATGGTTTGCACTGTAAACTACAAAAGAAGCAGCTTTTTCCGTGAGCGGCAGCCATCTGAATTTAGGCTCCAATGTTTGACCGCCATTTGAATTAAACTTACGATTTTGGTGAAATAACAGAACTATTGATTAAAAGTTAAACAAGTCTTATCTGGACCTATGTAATAAAGTTTACAACCAAATATTTGCAATAATTAATGCTTTTATAGGGGGCGGCCATTTTGAAAATGGCGGCCATCTTGGAAGGAACAATTTGGCCCCTAGACCAGATTTGTTTAGCATATCAATAGCTACTCTGTGACAAATTTGGTACTTTTCACCCAAAATGCACAATACTTCACCATTCTGCAGACTATATATTGATTCTACAATGGAAGGGGGAATTTCAAATGAATATGTGGTACAAGTATGAAAAAAAAATATATAAAATCCTCAACATAAATAATAAGTAATTACAAAGTATATAAATCCTGATAACCCAATATGTTGAGTTAAAATTGTGAGTTATAATTTGTTCATAACCAAATTGGCAAGACTCTCCACAACGCGAATTGATATAGAATACTGCGGGCGCATCTGCAAAGCAACAATACACGGCACACACAGTGCGAGATTGTACGCGCAGCGCACCGCTTGTTAGTGTGAAGCGAGCGTGTCAAGCAAAATTACTATCACGCGCGGCATAAACAAAGGCCGAAAAATGTTTGCTATTTGGTACAAAGTATAGTAGTATACCTTTTTGGAAGCGTTTGACTAAACTAGTGATGAACTTCAATTAAATGTTGGAAATACTTTCCGTGTCACTAAACAACATTAGTTGTTCGATATTAGGATCAATGCACAAATAGGGATTCATGGAGTTCCAGTATTTTAAAAATATGATCGCATTAAGTAACACAATGATACTTATGTAGGTATTACAGTAATATTAAACTAAAGTACCCCGTTTAATAATACCTACTGACTCCTATGGGCTCGAGGTAAAGAATAGGTCCCGATGCAGGCATGTTGTAAGAGAAGACTAAAAGGACGTTGTAAAAGTGGTTGTTACGTTACTTTTTCTGACATGTCTCGCACGACGTAAATTGGTTATACTATACCTGATACATCGACATTTTACTCAAGGTTTGAACCAATTCCTCAGTTTATTAGCTTTTATTATTATAGGAATGTGTCCTGCGGTGTTTGCCACCAATTGTTGGAGCTGCTGGTAGTTGAAGTGTGGTTGAACGAAGGGACGAAATTGTATTAGGCCGATATAAAATTGGTCATACTTATTTGACACATGGATATTTACTTAGAAATGAATCAATTCTTAATTCTCTTGTAATTGTGCTCTATTGTAAAACAGATTTTTTTATTATATTGACTTTGCTCTTATATGCAGCAAATATTATAATATCCTGGACATGAACACCTTATTTCAAGATATAAAGCATCTTCGGGTGACTGACGGAGGTTGAGTTGTTTTTAATTAACTGTCCTTTTTAATCACTGTTCATAATTTTTTGTTTTTTTGTAATTAGAATTAACAAATATAAAATATTAATTGTAATGTTTTTTTATGTTCATATGTTTTGTAAAATGTTTGATATTATACAATATGACACAATTGTGTTTAGGCGTCGTTAAATTCTAATAACTTACTTTATCTTATATTACCTATTCATGTATACTGTAAAACCTGTGTATAGCGAGAAAACGCTTTTATTAGAACATTCTTGTCTACACTTTCTGAATATGTTCAGAGATTAAACGTCCTGCAGAGTAGCGTAACCAGCGGAGGGGGGGGGGTTCACGGGGTGAGCCGCCCTGCTCAGAACCATTGCTCCCCGCGCCAGCCCCCCCATTTGAACTGACCTTTTGTACAGTACAGTGTCTATGGAGAAGGACCAAAATTCGCCCCCTCAGAAAATGCCTCGGCATCCCTTCTGCCCACCCCCCCCCATTTGCAAAGGTCTGGTTACGCCACTGGTCCTACATCAAATTACTATAAATATTGGTGTCCAATTTATAAACACTAAGTGTCAATCCTTTAAACATACCTTTTCTAAACATATCTATGCTTTCGCTTTCTAACCCATCCTTGAAAGTGTATGCTAAAACTTAATCATCACCACAGATGATGTGAAAAAAATAGATATTTATAGAAACTTTAATTTGTTTTCAATTTTACAATCCAAAACTGAGCTAAAGTAGAAAGTAATCCCTTCCATTAACTTGCCTTTCACCCTTTTCAAATAACTCTAGCTTAATTAATACCGTAGTGTAAGTATTGATATCTTTGTCGCCTGAAAATTTGTAATAAAAAGAGTACTAAAGTCTTGTCAAATGTACATGGTAGGAATGTGTTTTTGTATCAGGGTTGCGATCAAATAGGGAATTAAATAAATGTATCGGAATCAAATATTGAAAATGGGCACACTGTTTCGCTATTGCTTTGAATTGCTGTTTCTAATTGGCATTAACCCTTTTAATTTACTGGTATGCTAAGAATGATAAATTCTTAAAACAAAATAGATATATTGATTTGTGATTTTTTCTATCTACGGAGGATTATGTTAGAAATGAAACCGACAACAGTTTCGCTTTTTTGATACACTAATTTGAGACACTAAAATTTGAGGGTCAAAAAATAATAAACATAAGTTGAAGACAATGTTGAGGTTGCGTTCCAGGAATGCAATGATTGGATTTGGCGCATATCACGTCGTACTCACGTATACTGCCGATATAATTTCCTAAAATACAATTTTTCTTGAACTTACCTGAAGTCGAAACTCCGCTTACCAAAGGAATATTCCAATAGGAGGCCAGGTCCCCTACCGCCGCTGTTTCGTCAGTACAAAGCGGACCAATAAATGCGAAAACTCGATGGTTTGATACACATCAGACGCTACACCTGGCGCTATCATCGTAGGTCTGCCACAGGTTGAGTCCGTAACACGGAATACATAATTCAGAGAAAAATTCAGATATTCTCCTTTCTGAATTCGACTATCAATTGTATCAAAGGCAATATCAATAGCTGGTTTAAAATGAAGAATATCTAGAGGGTATCCGATATCACTAACGAGAGCGGCGACTAAAATATCACTTCGATTTTCCGTTGATACAACCGAAGAACTGTTGAGAAAAGCTATGGTGGTCAGAAAAAATATTATATGCGTCATTTTGAGCCGGAGATGAAACTACTTACTGGCTAACTAGTTATTTTCTCCAACAGAGAGAGAAACGCCGCCAACGTAAGGCAGTTGCTGTGGAAATGTCGAACATTAGATCCCAATTTCGCATGGACATTACATCTTATTAACCCGGTTTTAACACTTCTTTTAAATTACACTAATGGATTCACTTTGTCGTTCTTATTAAATTTTCCTTAATTTAAAAAAGTCAAGTACACAATTGAATACAGCTAGCCACGTGTCATTTGTTTAGAAATTCCATACATGAGCCATTTTATGGGCTTACAGAATAGCATTACATTATATTTTATCACTTCTTTGTCAAACAATCAGTCGCATTAATTAACGCATTTCATGAAGGCTACTTTTAATCAATAGTACCTAATCTAATCGTTGGTTTAATTGCCAGTAAATTGTGATTGATTGCACTTCACTTGATGGATGAGTTAATTTCTTGATCAATAATGTTTTTGATGGATTTCCCTCAGAAAGTATGGCAGAGTGCTTTTTAGAAATCTGATTAAAAACTGATGCGCCTTGCCTGACGCCTGAGCTTTAGCTCATACACGTTTCAAAGACGCGATTGTTCCCCTGACCGCCTGAAATTCAGCAATTCTCCCGTTTCTCCACACTCGTTTTAAGAGGCGATTTTCAAGGGCTGGACAATGATCTGCCTGGGTAGGCCGACTTTTAGCAAATCTTCATAATCCATGACCTTTAAAGTAACTTTAATGTCTTTTAGGTCACCGATTTAATCAAATTTAAAAGTGTATTTTTACCAAATTATTTAAAGTTTACTTACGGTCAACTCCGTTAACTATGTTCTTACACGAATTTCTCAATGGAATTGATACAGGGCCATTTTGTATTGCACAAAGTAATCCATAGTGCAGGCTACAGGTCCATTGATAACTAATATCAACCTTGTTTTATTAGTCCAGGAAAATTAGGTCTGTATATCCAGAAGGCGGATATAAATAAGGAGTAGCTGATTTTTTTCATTCAGGATAGTTTCCTATTGCTGTGAGGAACAAGTACATTTTGTACGGTATGATGGCAAAAATGCTCATTCACACTATCTACATAATTCCAAATATTGACCTTATAGGGCAGTGGTTTGTGACCTCCCATAGCCCCTGTAGCAACCTGTCATAATGAGCCCTATAACTACACACACTGTACAAAAGTATTGCAACATGCAGAAAAAAAATCATAATCACAAAATGATTTCATATTGTACCAGCGGTTCCTAACCACACATGGTGCATTGAATGTCAAAGTTGTGTTTTTCAAACAAATGTTATTCCCCAAAATCCTAGAGTGCGAAAAACATTTTGATAAATTTGAATGCCACGTTCCCTATGGCTGATTAAAAGAGCGGCCGATTGCACCCCAGAAGGAATAGAGACACAGGAACGCCACAAATGACCCCAAAATTAGCGCTAAATGAATTATACGGGTTTGGTAGGATTTACTCTAAATGTTTACGGGAGAAAAGTACAATGCTTGTGTGGATCAGAAATGAGATAACGTCAATGGAAGACAGTGGTGTTTAAAAAAATCGGAAAATTTTGAGACATCCGCATTGCAATTTGAATGATAAATCACGTGGTTTGCGCAAATCATGTCTGAATATTTATTCACATTCCACGACAAACAGTATAATGTCAACGGTATGATTGAAAAGTTATTTTCAAGTTGCCACGTGACCACTTTCTTGTCATTCAATTTCCCGAGTCCAACAGCGATGGACTTGCTCTCATCTTCCAGCTTCTTCCATTGACGTTATCTCATTTCCGGTCCACACAAGCACTGCACTTTTCTCCCGTAAACATTTAGAGTAAACACCAACAATTCATTTAGTGGCTATTTTGGAGTCATTTGTGGCGTTCCTGTGTCTGTATTCCTTCTGAGGTGCAATCGGCAAGCTATCGACCACCAACTCTTTTAATCCGCCATATTTAGGGAACATGGCAATCAAATCAAAATATTTTTCGCAATCACGGATTCTGGGGAATAACTTCTGTTTCAAATTAAACACAACTTAACGTAGTTAAGAACCGATGTTACAATTTGAAATCATTTTGTGATTATGATTTTTTTTTCTGCATGTTGCAATACTTTTGTCCAGTGTGCGTGTATGCAAGAAAATTACTTGAACTATTTAAATATGTCTTTTCAGTTTATACACAATGAGACAACCAATTCGATACACTTTTGGAAAGGATCGGAATTTCTAAGCTTTTACCCCCAGTATGAACTTGAACAGTTATTTCCATATAGTTAATAATCCATAAATTGCAGACAGGGCAAACTCCACCTTTTTTCAATCCTTATGACATGCCACAAACGCTGGTATACATTTGACATGTTTGAACGCAATTGGAACATTTTATACTTTACCTCCTTATTTCTCAAATAGCACACAGGGATTCTTAGGGACTTTTGATATATTACTCCTTACTGCATCAGGAAACTATCCTGAAAAATTAAGCTTATACGTATTTATTTCCGGGTGTTTTCTATATATCTTGGACTATATATAATGTTTTTCAACTGTTTCTAGACCTGTTTTTTATGCTGATTCTGAATCCGATGGATGTCAGACGAGTAACCTTGAGCATTTTTGTAGACACGTAAAAATCAAAATGGCCACCAAAACACAAAACATTCATCTCTTATTCACTCAAAAGTTGCAATTTTTCAGCCTGTCTCGTTAAAAAAACATTCATTGTAACCAATTAACATATGATTCTGTAACCACGTAATCAATGAGTTCAATATGGCCGTCAATACAATAAAGCGTCTGATCGTGATCTACTTTTGACTGCAGATTGGTAATTTTGGTATCTATCCTGATATTTTGGCAGTCAAGAAATTAAAACCATAAGAAATTTTTTTTATATTATTTAAAACAAAGTGTTATAAATTCCTCCACTATAGGATCAAGATGGCTTTATGATACGCTAAGGATTGCTATAATGATTAGCTGTGTCTAATCTAGTGTGTATGTTTGTGTATATCTGTGTAAGTCAGTCAGATCAATGTACACATCATTAGTAATCAGAGAAATCAATACATGTAAGTTGCCATCCAAGATGGGTATCCCATATATGGCTGGAAAGGCACTTACTAAGCGGCGAAAAATCCGATCACTAAAAGTCTAGAGATATTTGTTTCTTTGTAGTGGAGGGTTTTGGGCGTCCATTTGCATCCTATTGGGAGATTGATGAATAACGACTTAAGACACTAAAGATAGGCTATTTCGATTTAGTTTTCATTAATAATTATGATAATTCAGTATAAAATGAAATGTTAAAAAGTAATTCCAAAATTCAAATCAAAAGCGCTTCAATTTTGTCTAAATGTTTCGTTTTGTTTTGTCAAATGTGCAAACTCCAGCACTGGTGGCCTGATTTTCAAAATTTTGTTCCAAATTGAAATTACGCCATGAAACTCTCATTATTGTTGACGGCATTAAAAATCGGCTTCATGGTTCATGCGTATTTCCCCCCTACTCATGACACACAAGTTTACCGTCTCAGTACCGTGTTGGTATTTAGTACTTTGTTCTCGTGTTTAGCCAAACAGCGGCCTTGCATGGTTCCCATGGCAGCCAGAGCAAAAATTGAATGGATTTCAAAATTTTGTGACCTTGGCTACAATATGATGTGTAATCTGTATACCACTATTTAGGGAAAATTAAGAAAATTACATTAAAATTCAGTGCTTTAGACCCCATACTCCCCCTTAAGAGATCTGCATTGCAATACACAGATGATATCACCATTATACTTTTGTTTGCTTATTTCGTAAGAACGTATTCTAAATACAACGCTTAGTGTTTTAATTGTTACATCCCATTCGATTTAACAGAATTTTAAATATTTTTAAAGATACATAGCACAAGTACAAATATGAAATTGTACTTCGAGATTTTATTGTTCTCTTGATTGAGAATAATATTATATTGTTGTTTATATTTGAGGGCGTTTATGCCATCATCTCTCTCAGCGCTACGATCTTTTAGAGCTATACAAATGTTTTTACTCCAATTGTCTAGCATGTATTTATAAAGGATTGAGATATATATATTGATGTAGATAACACACAGTGGTAATACATGCACATACTGTATAATTAGTTACAGAGCGAATAACGGGAAATTTAAAATAATTTGAAAGTGTAATAAATTAAGACTTAAATTATTTATGCAAACACCTTAATGTCAATGCTCGAGATAATGCAAGACGATTAAAATACTGAAAATTATTAGAGTAGCTAATTAATCAGGGATATGTGATACAATTCCAATAAAGTAATTCAATGTAGGCAAACAAAAAATTCACCAAATAGTTAAAAAATTTAAGACAGTTCTCATCCAAAAAATTAAGAAACATTTTCATACCAAAAATTTAAGACATTTCTCATACCCAGTTTCGGCAATTGACAGTAATGGCGACTCAAACCGTATACAAGGTGACAGCGATTTTGGTACATACCAGTAACATCGCGCTTCAGAATCTGGGACATTTGCATGGGAGGTTTTTTTTTATACCACTCATGAATTCAAGCATCGATAAACAGTACTGTTGGTTAATAACGATTCAAGCCAACCCACTGTAAGTTATGTTAGAACATCCATTATACAGTAACAAAATACCAATACATGAATTTTTATGATTATTTCGATGTTCCGGTTAGCAAACTGATACTTATCCCTTTATTAACATGCATATGTACTTCAGGGCGAAACTTAATTTTTTTAAAGCATTACATTGACCATGACATTTACCATTTACGCTGCATACATATGCTTTATTCACTTTCTGAAAGACCAGTCTTGAAGTTTACAGAAATGAACACAGTCTTTTGCATCACATGTAACTGGACGATCTAGTAATCTAGTTATACCTGGTCGTTGTATAGCGTGCGAGCTTTGGTTCTTTTTTTGGGGCCGCCAGCTATAGCTCGAGGACCCTTAGCAATCCGTTGTGCGTGTGTAATGTTTTGGTTTGTGTGGATGTAATGAGTTGATGGTGTTGAGGTTGTGGGTGTCACTAACATGTCAGTTATTTTCTCAAAAAAAATGACCTCAATTGAAAAGTTGATTCAATTGGAACCCGAAAAACTTCGTATAGGTGCACCATGGATCGCCTCATATGTGTGAGTCAAAGGTCAGGTTCCGAGGTCCAGGTCTTGTGAGGTCAAGTTGGAAAATAGGCTAAACATGTAAATTGGACCCTACATTGAAAGTTGAAGTTCACTTAAAACCAAACTTGTGTCATAGGTGCACCATGTGATCCCTCATATATTGATGAGGTCAAAGGTCATGAGCCAAGGTCAACGATCATGGAGCGGCCCACAGCTTATATTCTTTGAATATAGCGAGCGCGAAAGCCGAGAACCGCGAAATTCTAGTTTTAATATGCACACAACGGCCACTCGCGTTGTCTGCTTACTCGATCATGAATTACAATAAAAGCAATATATTTTTGGCTCAGAATATTTGTAATCACGGAATTCTGTCATTTTTGTGGGGGAATAAAATACTACAGATTAGGAGGTATTTCGAGGAGCTTCTTTTGAATCACATTGATGCCAAAATCTATATATATTCCATATTCTATCTAATTTACTATGTCGGTGTTTCAGAAAAAAAGTTTTGATTTAAAAGCGTTTGACTCAAAACCTTCAATGAACCGTACAGGGTTTATTTTAGGATTGAAGAATAAATATTTAAGTCCACAACTTTGGTGAATCACGCAGAACAGATTATTTACTTCCGCATTTTTCCACATGTGATAAAAACAATTTTGTTCAAAGGTAGGGCCGATAAAGCAAAGATAAAGCACTTGGGCAACCTTTCATGAAACTTGGGGAGATTGCAGAAGTGAAATCGATTGTTTTAAACGACACAAGACCAAAATGCGCCCAAAGCGTTGTCTTTATTTACTAAAGATGGTCTAGTTATTTTTCCTATCTTGCACGATAGTTATTCAAACATTCTACTCCAATGGGCCCATTAGGACAGCAGAAAGGTTTTAATAACAAATAGTTTGGTATTCTTTTCTCTTTCCCCCTATAAACCGCTAAAAGCTTCTCAGCAGGGATTCTAATACCAATCACAGGCAATGATGCCCATTGTAATTAGTATCATGAGAGAGCGAAGGCAAGAGCACATTGCATCAATGTATGGCAACCCAACAGGTTTTTTGTGCAGGAGTAGGATGATCCACAAAGAATTCCCTCCCACGACAGGACTTCTTCACGGGGCCACACTTTGTCCCTCTTATTTTGTTTCTTGTGGTTCATCTGAGTATTGCCCCACCAGTCAGCAGACACAGGGTCCGTTCGCAAACTCATGCGCACCCAACGTGATATTTTTTTTTTTGTTTTTTTTGATACTCATACGTATGTCTTACATAATAGACCCTTTTATACCAATTCCACAAGTATAATTGGATAAATTGTCCATTCAGGCATGGACATAGTATTACACTGGTAGATTTTACACTGAGTTTCGCGAACGGACCCCAGGACACGATGTGAATGAGAGTCTCACGCTCTGGGCATCAAAGTCAAGAGCACTTGACTGATCCAGACCTATGCTGAGTGACGAGTATTGAATTGACTGTAGAACTGATATCAGCTGGCCATCTCTTCTCAATAAATTTGAAGAGTCGGCAGCTAAAATTAGACTACAGCTGATTGCAACAAGATACAGAATGTATGATGCAATCAAGGAAGTGATATCTCACTCTCCTAACCGCGAAATGAATGGTACTGCACAACTATCAAATATATAATTTTTAAAATTAGATTTGATATACCTTCTATCTCAACAATTGTGGCAAAGGAGAGAGCAGAGTTCACTGGGCATTGCTTTTGAGCTAATTAAAGGAACAGATAACGTCAGACCACCTTCTCTGGAAACTCTCTATATCCAGTAACAGTACTAACCGGATACGTTATGCAGAGCGTCCTGAAACAGCAATGGGGAAAAAGACATTTGGCAAATAAGTGTGTCACGGATCTCTAAGAACGATGATGATGACAAGCAATCATTTGCAATTTGTATAAAGTCCGTATCCTCCCCTCTGTTTCCCTTTTAAAAATGAAAGTACGTTTTAAAAGCATCAAATCCGATCATTTGGTCGTCTAATAACTAAGAGTTACTGAGTTCCTATTTTGTCGGTGTTTCTTATGAAACAGAGTTTCGTAAAATGATCCATGAGAAAACTAAGACAAATAATTGTTTTTTGGCCCATAAAACCGGGAAGACTAATAACTGGGTAGAAACACATTAATATATTAAGAAACCTAACAACAATTATTCCAGTATATTCATATTCATAGTCCATTTTATTCAAGCAATCATCAAATGACAGAATTTACACTAACCAAAAATGAGCAAATACAAGGTGTATGTCGATAAGAACAGTGAAAAAAAATTATTAGCTAGGACCACGCTCCAATGGACACCTCCTAATAGCTTATATTTAATGGAGGCCCTAGGGAGTTTAACTAATAAGCTAACATATCATGTATATAAAAGTTGGACATCTGACTTCGTTTCCAGTGAAAAACGTAGGTGGCGGTTTAAAAGGGGTATAAAACGAACGAAGTGAAACAAATGAGGGAAATGAGAACCAGATGGACCGATGTGACTAAAATGAGAATCGTTAAAGACAAAAACGTACATATAGACATAAGGAAAAAACAGCAAGAGAAACAACAGCAAAAAACTTACACAGATCCAAACAGAAAGGATGAGAAGAAAATGGGGAAATTTGTCCAAAACAAATGGTCAGGACGAAAAGCGGATGGGACGGTATAGGAAGAAGTATAGGAAACCGGAAAATAGAGAACTGAAACAAATATGGAGAAAGAGATGGGGGATGGTGAGGAGAGAGAGAGGATGAGAGAGTGAGAGATGAGAGAGGGGAGAGAGGAGAGAGAGGAGGGTGATAGAAAGGAGAGAGGGGAGGAGAGGACGAGGGGTGGAAAAGGAAGAAGTGAGAAGAGGGTATGCAGAAACAAACATCGGCGAAGGATAATAAGATAAATGCAGTGTCGATAAAAAAACACTGCTTGAGGGTAATTAAAGGGTTTTGGTTGGGATAGAGTGGATTGTTGCGGAAGATCGTCCAGGTTTTGGCCCATGTTTTTCTTGGTGTTTTGGGCGGTGGAAGAAAGATGGTATTGGTCAGCTTATTAGTGTTTTGAAATTGTGTATTGTCTATTTGTCATGAAATAGTTGTTAAAGTTAGAAGTTAGAGGAGATTAGATTAGGTAGTCAGCATGGACAAGGCGGCTGGAGTTGTTAATGTCAGCTAATTTTCAGTACAACTACACCAACACATTCTCAATGGCAGATCAGCACATTTTTTAACCAAATTATTCTATTGAAGTAAGGCAATAGATAGAACAATCAAAACCTGCGCCCCGATCTTGTCGGTTGCTGATGTGGGAAAGACGGTTATACGGTATTGCTGTTAGGTTAAGCCTTAAACCATGTCCATACTGCCAAGAAGTTGTAGGTTGTGCTATGGGGCAGTTGTATGTTCTAAGGTCAAACAACGTACCGGGGCCGTGCCCTAATTCCAATGGACTGGGGTGTTTGGGTGTTTTCATTACCAATATGTGACATTATTATAAATGAAAAAAAAATACAGTTAAGAAGACAATTCTTTGTAAGTATAGAGTTGTTTTGTGGCTAGGCACAGCGTGACCTATCAAACTGATTTTAGAGCAATTTTAAAGCAAAGGGCGACACATTTGGAAACTGATATAGTAGGGACATGCCCAAGGACCTATTACCTCCGGCAAAAATCAGAAAATCCATTGCGGGAATCTGCCATATAGGCCTACCAGGGCATAATTTGTATGTATAGCGCCCTCTATATGCATATTTCCCATAGGAAGCGTTGTTAACCCTAGATTTTCGATGGAAAATCATATTGCCCGCAATGAAATTTCACCAGGAGTAGTAGTGGCATATAAATACACCAACTTGTCGTCAAAAGCATTGTGTCGCCGTTGAATTTTTTGTTTAAACTCGTTTTGTCATAATAAATGAGACTTGAAAACAGCTGTTTATACAATTAGAACATTTGGAGGAAAATGATTCAGTGCCTATTAGCGGCTCTTCCCCTCTGCAAGTGAAGAACATTTTTATGTTATCTAGACAATCATAAACTTCGTTACTTTGGAAACCATTGGATTTTACAAAGTGAAAGCAATATGCCTATTAATAGTGCTAGTAATGTAGTTCCACTGGTGTTTCTTCTGAGGTCATCTGTGCAGAAGTTGATGGGCGGAATTTGCATTCTGTATGGATGAAGCTTTAAGTCAGTTTTGCAATATGGTGAAAATTGAACGGGGCGTCCAAAATCCATATCTTCTTGCAGTTGCTTTCCCTGGGATGTTATTGTAATGACTTAAAACTGCGTTAAGTTGTTGTCAATTCTAACTGTGTGTCTTCTACCCGAAGTGGTCATGATGTGATTAAAGGCTTTTGCCATGAATCTCGTAGTCCTTCACAATTTGCCCAGAATTGGTTCGGCTGTAGATGCGGATTCCCTGGCGGGAAACGGCTTCACTACAAAGCATTTGAGTAGCTTGTAAGCTGTTTATTTCATGAAATTTTGTGTCACAACCAACACTCTTTGCCGAGTTGTAAGCTGCACATGCTGCTACTTGCACCATGCTGATACTTAAGCTTGAAGTGTGACAGGCCATTTGACCATTGAATTGGCCTAAATCTCAGTAAATCTTCTTACATAACCTCCGAACAATGAAAACAGTTAATCTGGCATTAATCTTTCCACCTGTTGCCAGATATAAGCAGCAACAACACATAAGCATTAATTCATACAACACAAAACAGCTTTAATAGCCAGTGGAGGTTTGAAATGCCATGTTCAATAGTGTTCAAGGGGGTTACTTGTTTCTACTTTATAATAAACTGAATTTATTATAGCATACAGCACACAGTTTCGCCAAATGAACCCTTTGTTTTTAGGACTATTTTTTTATGGGGACGCCCCTGTAGATCCTTGTAAAGTGCCATTGGGGTTCTTGCGGGAAGGGGAGGGGTTCATATATGGGAATTTCAATTACATATTGAAGCTCTGTAATTTAAAAACTATTTTACATAACATGTGATTTTCGGAATTTATGGTAGTGGTGATTTTTGAAAAAAACAGGCGAAAGGTAAACATTGAGCATGTCGCTGTAGAATGCGGAACCTTTCAAATTCATCCATTCTCATGACAATTATAGATGGCCGTCTTCTTTCCTTTGCAACGAGTCTTTGGATCTGCAAAGTTCAATTCCCTCCCTAAGCGAAAGTACCCAGCGGATTTATTGATCCATTCAAGGTGGATTTAGGACTGCAACAAGAATTGGTCTTTGTTTAAATCCCATTCAATCATTTCAGCAGCCAGTATGTTGTTTGTATTCCTTGCCCTGCAATTTAAAAGAGGCAAATACCTTATTATTGATATTTTCGATTTTGGAAAAAAAGTTGTGACAAAACCCAATGGGAGATCGACTTACTTCACAGTAGTGGTTGTAAATATTTTAGAGCGGGAGCAAGGACTGGGGTCAAACTCAGCGTTCATATTCCCACGACATCTCACATTGACACCTTTGGTAGTTGGTATGGACCCCTGACATCTATTGCAAGTATGTCAGTGGTGTTGTAAATTGTGGTTGTACTTTTCAATAGGAAGCCAACTTAGTGGACAGGTAGTAGAGGCCATATGCGATTCAACCCTGAAAAAATTCTAATAAAAGGACTTTTGTATATTAGTGTAAGGGATATATGGGAATTATTATGAAAAAATTTGTCTGGCCTTATGGCAGCTGCGTTGGTCAGATATTCAGGTCAAAGGTCAATGACTTTATAAGGCATATCATGGATCATAACTCCTCAACTATTTGGTCTAAAAGCACAATGAATGGTGTCTATACCAAGGTTTTGGGGTCAACAAACACAATTAGCATAGAGGAAAAAACGATTCAAAGCACCCTTCCTTGATTTTTCAAGATGTACTAAATGGCCGAAATTGAACTTTAAAACTCGTTCCCCTCACCCCATTTTGATGTTGGTTAAGACCTCATTGATTCTTAGGTACACAAGCCTCAAAACCATTTTGATTTTGGTACAGGTGGAATGGTATCTCCTCTGTCATTGATATCAAAAAAACGTTCAATAGTCCTCCATTTGACATCATAGTAAGTTGTAGTGAATAATCATGGGATTGTTGCTAAAAATAAGCCAATTTCTATTTTGAATGTTTAAAATACAGGAATTGTGTTACTTGACTAGGTTTTGGGGTGATTATGAAAGGAGAAAAAATCAAGTTTGTAAATAACAGGAGGGATTAAGCGCACCCTAAAGCACAATATTTTGATAGAAGTGAAAAAAAGAAAAAAATATTCATCACGGTGGCAAACCATCCACTTACTCCAAAACTCCCAAACCTACCAAATGGTAAGGTGGCGTGTTCGTGACAGATTATTTTGCGCTAAAATGAAAGCAAATGATTGTCCCAAAAAATTAAGATTAGATGCAGGCATTAGTTTCAAATTTATGTTGAGCTGGCCGGATAAACAACTTGTGGCCAGTGGTAATACACCCCCACCTTCCTCCCCAGGAAGAGAAGGTTTACCTCAGGACCTTCACTGTGGACTTTCCACTCATATGAGGCAAGGAGTACCATTCAGCCTACCTGTGACCTATCAAACACCATGACAATGGATGCACCAGCCATCCTGGAACTCATCACCATATAAAAGTCCTCGAGTTTGTTCACCGTTCTTTCTGCCATTGCGGAACTGGCTCCCCGTGGTCAAGAGGAAGGCGCATATAAGTGTTGTCCGCTGGCTTATTTTGGTGGACCAGAATGGTGGAAACTTAAAGGTAAAGATATCCTACTTAAAATACCATTTCTAGGGTGGGTTGTTGTGAAATTTTGTTTGTAGAATCTGAAATAAAAATGCACAATTAATAACTTGAAATTTTTCCCATAGATGTACAGGCATAGTCTGCCCCCCAGGAGGTCCTCATAATTTGCGCAAAAAATCGGTTCGCCAAAAAAATAAGTCCTTCAAAAACGGGACTCCAGGGCTAACAAAATAAAAACTTGCTCTAGAGGGAGGTCTGGCTATAGCAAGTTTTAATTTTCTATTCGTTTAGCCTTCAACCTCACAGTTTGAAGGACTTATTTTTTGCGAGGGCCTTTAGTTTTTCACAGCCTCCGAAATGTTAGGGGGTGGGGGGAACGTATTACTACTTATATATTTTTCAGTACATCAACTGGTCAAGTTTTATATCACTATTAAGCTATTGAAATACTGAACAAAAAGACACAAGAAGAAGCATCACGTGCTTCATACCTTTATGGAGTTATGGCTTTTTCAATCACGAAATAGGGCGGAAAAATTGCATTGTTTCCCAAACTCATTGTCACCCTGACCCCGGAACTTTCTAACCGGTTACAAAATTAAAGGACATAGATTATCCCATGTAACAATTTTTGAATATACAAATGTACCCCTTTGGAAACATGATTAAGCGATACAGAATTATTCACTAATAGGTAGTTTTAATGTTCTTACACTCACAGGAAATTAGCAGTCAAATATTTTTGTCACCCGAACAATGGCCATTTTTTGGCATTTAAATTGGCCAAAAAAAAAACTGGATAAGTTTTCTCAAAATCAGTGAAAAAAAATTATGCGGGTTTTAAGTGCCAAAATCTGAAAATATAGGACATTTTACCCGTAAAACATTTAAGTATTCAAGAAATTTGACTGTTTTCACACCTAAATTTTTTTTTCAACCTGTTGTCGCCTAACCGTAAGTCAAAGCTTGAATGGTGTCCTATGAAGGAGATTCTTCGGGCCTCTCTATTCGGGGGTGCTGAGATTTGGGACATCGGGCTGATCGCCCCCCAGTGTATTTCGGGAGTGGACAATGGTTGTGGACAGTCTCTCAGGAGGGTCCCTAATCCCAGACACAGCCACAAGTCAGAGGGCCGTCGGTGGAGTGTTATAGCCCTACGTGGTAGTTTGCAACACAAGCTTCAGATGGTGGACCGTCCACATGTGGATCTGTCCCCTCGGTAATGAATAGTCAGATGTGGAATATTGAGGGGCCTACCTACTCTTGGAACCCGGATACCCGGGCAGTCAAACCGGGGGACGCCATGGCAGCGGACTGGTCAGGATTGATAGCTATGCTGATCATAGCTTTCAATGGTTGTCATGATCCCAAAAGTCCTTGAGTGGCTCTCTCTCGAGACGCCTGGTCCTGTGTAACGTAGTCCATTATGGCCACGGCAGCTGTGGTTTTTAGGCAGATAGATCGCTTGTAAGGGACAGATCCATCTTACAAAGGGTGAGGGGCCTGGTAAGAGGGTCCTCCAGCCGAAAGCGTTCCTCCCAGAAGTGCACCAACTATGCTGCGAACCTGTCTGGTGCATGTCTGCAGACTGTACACTGAAGTGGACTTTCTGAACAGGCTGCCATTGCTCACTGTTCAGGCAAAATCACTAGAGCATCATAGTTTACCATGCAAGGTGTGGCGATAGAGAGTTCGATCCATGCAATTTCTGCGAAAAGTAGACCAGGTTGGCAATTTCCTCAAGGAATTCTTTCCGCGAGTGGGTTTAACTTATGTCCTGGC
>JAMKCH010015579.1:0-80030 GCA_023653785.1 Ophioderma brevispina
TCAAAAATCGGATCCCTGCCCTGTCTGTAACAAGCAAGCTTCCTACTACCCTCGTTATAAGGCTGAAAGCAATTAATGAAAACAAAATCAGGCCATTTTAGTCATTACTGTCCGTACGACATGTACTACAACACATAATTGAATGATGTTCACTCTTTTGAACAATGCATTTTTTGTTTACGATTTGCATTTGGAAAAATAACTACGCACAGGGGCAATTGTACATACTTTTGCATTTATTTTAAAACTCTTTAGCCTACTCCGGCAAACTTCAAATATTTGACTCATTTGGGTGGGTCACTGATAGTGGGGCTTTTTTTTTTTTTAAAAAAAAAAGTTAAAAACCTCAAGAAATCATCAACCAAAGCATTTATAAGTGTACTACTAGTGAGGCTAAATAAATTAATGTTGGTTCGTACTGAACTAAACTAAAATTGATCATATTAGTAAGGCAATATATAGAACTAAATATCTTCTAAACAACTTTGTTAAAAATCATAAGCACTCTTGTTTGGTTCTACAAAATGTTTTATCTGTTTTGATTTGGAAGTAAATTTGTAACTCTACCTGTGTAGAATCAGTGAAAAGCAACCAAGGCGAATTCTGAAAATGAACCATTAAGTAGAACATGTGAATGTCAGTTTGTGGCCCAGAAATGTCTAGAAAGAGTACTATTGAACACGACTGATGCATTTAATGGGGTAACTGGAACTGGGTTCACTGACATTATCACCACGTGTAATTGCAAGGTTTAAATATCTAGGATAAATTGAGGGGAGACCACTGAATTATATTAAAGCTGATTTGAAATATAAATTTGGTGCAATTGCAACAAATGCAAAATGCTCAATTTGTGCATCCTTGGAGTTATCATGTTTTTTTTGACTATTACCCCTGTAATGGTAGTAGAAGCAATGAACTTTATGTGCTTGATGCTTGCCTGCCTGTGTTTAGTATAAGTACCTCGTATTAATATATCAAGATGAAAACTGCATTTACTGAGATCATTTATAGACTCAGATCATTTATAGACTTATAAGTAGTGTTCTCCCATTACGTCATGTTAAACATAATGCATGTATCCCGTAGTCAAGAAATATTATTCGCATATAGTTTAAAGTCATGAATATGAGATATAATTTCAGTTTACAGTCCTATTCACTTAGCTTCTGAGCATAAAATTCTGTTTGTATTGGTGCGAGAGTTTTTATTTGCGAGTGTTCAATTGCGATTACTGGTAATTTCCATTTTACAGTCCGAGCTCATAGCTTATGAGCATAAGTTTATTTGTATGAGCGGAGAGAGTTTTTGTGATTTCCATTGTGCCATATCTCAAAAATGGCAAATCAGGGCAAATTCCCTGTGAATAAGAACAAAAATCCTGTGGAAGCATTTTCTTGTGTTTAATTACAAAAATCAATAAGCTAGCCCTTAATGAAAGTCCCAAGTGTCAATGCCCTCGACAATGCCAGTATATCTTCAGCCCTTTAAATCTTTTATCAATCAACTAAAAGATTCACCCACAAGCTAATCACATATTTCGACGGAAATGTTAAAATAATCGATTGAAGAGCCTCGATCCATCCACTTCATGTAGGCCTTGGACTTGTAGATTGTTTCACTCATTCAATAACATACAGCAGTTTAAACCATGTCCATCTGTCTACCATTTCTGGTTTATGTAAATATCCATTGAAAACAAACTTTGCATTTGAAGAACTTGTTCCTCCAATGAACTTTTAGTTTGGATTAGAGTGCCACATCAGTTGATAGTACGACCAGTAAGAATGCTAGAATCCACATATCTCTTCACGATTTTACGTTAAGCATGATAATCAATGTTCATCTGGCTCTTTACTTGACTCTTTTCTCAGATCCCTGGGTACATTGTTAAGATTCACCATTGTCACTCACTCTAGTACGGCCTTAACAGTGATATCGACTGATTCATCTGTATTGGATTCACTCGCGGGAGAAAACATCCCGGTCAAACCCATTTGACACTTTGGGCCACCTCTGTTGCCTTGTTGACGATTACAAGAAAGCATTTCTATATCAGAAATCATGTGTCCGCCACTTGTTCTTTCCACAGTCAGTGGTCCTTGATGTAAATCCGTTATTCAGCATTTACAGAGTCTCCATCTGTACAATCTACCAGTGTTGCATCTCTTGGGCAAGTTTCAAGTGATAAAATAATACAACATGAAAGGAAGAAGTACTGGTTGTCATTCATTTATTCATGGTAGCATTTCATACAGTACAAGAATATGTGTCGTAATTAGGGCAGCGTATTGCACCATGAGTTAACTGAATGCGAACTGTCCCCATGCTTGAGACCACCCCTTTATATAGCCTCAGCCACAACACAGCGAACTGTGAGGGACCTGGTTGTGAGGGCTCACACCACATACGGTGTGGTGGAGGGATATTTGATTTGTGAGGGCTCCACACCACACGGTGTGGTGAGGGATACTTGAGTTGGTTGAGGGCTCCTCACCACGCGTGAGGAGCCCTCACGTCCTCACCAACGGTGTGGTTGAGGGACCTCACAACTGCAATCAGGCACCACCCTCACAGTGTGGTGTGGGTGACTCACACGCACATTCTTGTGAGGGCCACACGCTCTTGTGAGGGACTCCACACAGTGTGGAGATTTGACACCACCACACGGAACTTGGTGTGGACTGACCCTTACATCCCTCACAGTCAGGATTCCACATGTGCTTTTGCCCTATGTGTTAAACTGGTACTTCATTATTGGCAAGTATTAAAAATATGGGAGCACCAAACAATTTATGTAGACACAACCATTTAAACAAAGCACAATACTGGTTGCTATTTTATGATGGTGTTTTAAAATCAACCAAATTGGCCATAAAGATTTTAAAAGCTTTTTCATGGTTTGCATCTACAATTACAACTGTGATAGTATAAATGTGCACATGGAAAGATTTGGAAAATGGGTTACAATTAGCATCTGTATAATTTTATTGCAAGACAAAACAAAATTGTGAACAAATTTACTTGCAAGGTATACTAACATGCTATATAAACTTGTAAATTAATTTTGAAAACAAAAATTGTCTGTAAAGTAACTAAAGTAGCCTTGATGATTGAAGTGCAAAGCAGATGAATATGGTGTAATTTAGTTTGTTGTTCATAATACATTTCTTTATTTCTTCCAGTTTCTTCCGGAAGAAACTGGAAGAAACACCTTTTTTTCCAGTTTCTTCCATTCTTCCGGAAGAAATAGGTTTCTTCCAGAAGTTTCCGAACCCTGCAGTCATACTCATGTATCAAACATCTACTTTAAATCAGTTATGATATTTCTTTTTGTGGGCTGCCAGCTATAGCTGGAGGACCACTTAGCAATCCGTTGTGCGTGTGTATGTGTGTGTGGATGTGTGTGTCACTAAAATGTTAAGTTTTTTTAAAAATTGACCTCAATTGAAAAGTTGGAAGTTCAGTTGGAACCAAACTTGTGTCATAGGTGCACCATGGGATCCCTCATATGTTAATGAGGTCAAAGGTCATGTGCCGAGGTCAAAAGTCATGTGCCGAGGTCAAAGGTCATGTGAGGTCAACTTGAAAAATAGGCTAAAAATGTAAAATTGACCTCAATTGAAAAGTTGAAGTTCAATTGGAACCAAACTTGTGTCATAGGTGCACCACGGGATCCCTCATATGTTGATGAGGTCAAAGGTCATGTGCCAAGGTCAAAGGTCATGGAGCAGCCCACAGCTTACATTCTTTGAATATAGCGAGTGCGAAAGCCGAGAACCGCGAAATTCTAGTTATACATGTTTCTGTAATTAAAGTGCAACTTCAAACTAGAAAACAGTTACTCCTCTTAAATACTTTTTAGGCTAAACTTACACATGTTTAAGACTTTGAGGGTTTTTGTTTTCAAACGTGCACTCGAAATCAAGGCGTACTTAACAAAATGTCAATGCATCACACTGTACACGGCAAGGTGTTAGCGATATAGCACATGGCTGAGGGTTCTGAGAAAAATCCCCAAATGCGGCGCTGTGACCGTGGGTGTGTCCCTATTATCCAATTGTTATAACTAAAAATAGACTGATGGCACTTATACGATGTGATTTTTTTTTCCGGCGACCAGGGCGATTGAATGAATAAATAAAATACATTGTTGTTATTGTTGGTGTTTATTATGATAGAGGAACCTTTCATTCAGCTCTTGCCTTTTATCTTGGCAAGAAGGGACGTGTTGTGTCAAAAATAAATGGAAAGGGGTTTTCCAACTCGCTGAACGATAGCGTCAACAATTAGACCTCCCTTACCCGCCCGGCGTTCATGCTTGATCACTGCGTCGGAATGTCAACAAAAGGATAATACAAGTAGGATTTCCAAGTAGAATTTACAATGTTGTGTTTGTACATTATATAAGCTTATAAATTGGTTAAATTCACAGTCAAGTTATAGTGAATAAGCCTTGGGATTTCCCGCAAGTAGTCTAAGTTTCCCGGGAATGAGATTACCAAATTACCCACTTTTTCCCGCTGTGGAAATGCCCCCACCAGTAGCACTTGAATTTCAGTCATACATTTTTTCTGCTTTTCTTTCCACTATTTCAGGTTCCTTGATATTCCTGTAATTTTATTACAAAAAAATATCCATGAACTGATTACAGAATCTTTACTGCTCAGCCTTGGCTTGTGACCAAAGAATGACGAGAGTTATTTTTGGCCTACTTTAACAGAACAAGCCTCAGACATAAGTCACCGGGCTTCCCCTTGGGTCAAGAAATAAACATGACTAAACCTGTGTGGCTAAGGTAATTGACGTATTTGTTGTGTGAGTGGGCAAGGGTTATATCAATTTTGACATGTGGGTGTAGTATATTTCAGAGCATTGGACTTCGCCCACTCATTCCAAATATAGTCATGCATGAAATCACTGACCAGATGATGTCAAATTTTTACTTCATTGAATGAATGTTTCATCTGGATGTATGCAGCTTCAGATATTACAGGATCAATAACAATTGTGATATTGAGTGACAACAGTGTGGCAGACTTGTGATTGGTATACCAGTTGGAAGAAAAAGCTATTGTATGTAAACAATAGTTCTTCTTTCACGATTTTATGGCAAATTCCATGGCTCATTATCGCCATTGTCTTAAAACTTTTTAGGCCTACATACTTTTGATTACTGTTTGCTTTTGAAATTTCTCTTGCCATCCTTTATAAAGGTAATGGTTTATCTAGTTCACGTTAGTATTAACCTTAAATGGCATATTTTTAATTTACTTACTTGTTTTTAATATCCATAGGAATAAAAGTTTTAATTACCAACCATGGCAACAACAATGGCAAAACTTTGAGCAAGGAATGAAGAATTAGCTAAATCTGGATCCGGGAGAGAGACGCTTTACGACAGGGTCTGGGAACGTTACAAAAACAACCGTACTTCACGGGCAATCTATCAGTCAAGAACGCAAAGAAATATCATCCAGTTCTGCCAACAAAGCCCAGAGGTCCAGGAGCAGGATCATTGCCACTTTCTAGGGCACATAAAGGTAAGCTCGACAATAAAAAAAGATTATCATGATTGGTTTAATGTTTCTTCTATTCTCCAGCAAATCTATTATAAAAAAAATGTAAGTCTACTGATTGGACTCATTTTTTCAAACCTTCTGTTGATGTTATTTAGCAAACTTTGGACAAAACTGGTATTCAATCGTTTTCGCATTGGTACATCCATCCTACTACCCCTCACCCCAAATCACTGTTGTTTAGGTTTATTGTTATGTGATTGTTTTAGGCTAAGTAAAAATAAAACAGTGATCGTCTGGGACTATTGGAAAAAAGTTGGGGAGGGACGGGCCTTTATTATTTGTTTACTTTTTTTCAAAGGTGTGCTCCCATGTTAAGATGGCCACCCATGATATATTTGATTGTGTTGTTTGCATTGTTGTGAAAATAGTAGTATGCAAGAAGTTTGAAGAAATTGCTCAACTAAATGAAGGTAAGGATACTCTGTAAAATAGGTATGAGAGTTACAATCTAGTGCCGATTTTGTTGACTTCTTTTTTCCCCTTTTTAGCCTTCTTTTGGGTGGTGTGTTGCTGTTTTTTAAAATAAATCGCCAAATAACAAAAAAATAGTGGCGGGCCGTCCAAAATCGGAGCGGGCGGGGGGACAATCAACTGTGTATTTTTTTACTTGGCCCTAGTTACTTTTTTTTATTAGTATTTTTAGAGTCTTTATTTCGGATAGGTCACTTGGTTAATGGACAATATAGTAATTGACTTCAATTTGAAATATGGTGTTGGCATTCAGTGCTTGAAAGGTAAGGGGAAATCCTTTTCTGACTCATTGTACTCGCCACGTTTTTCAATTACAGAGAAATTGAATGCTTGCAGACAGATGTGGCCGGGGCTGCGGCTTTAATCAGAGCTTTACTGAGGGTGAATAGTACGTAGTGGTAAAGGGTGACATAAGGTGTATGTTTATAGCATGTGGGTGGTGAGCTGATGATCAAGCGTTGATTTGAAACGTGGTGTGCGAAAAGAGCCAAGATAGATTGGCTGTGGTGGTGATGATGATGGAGTGTTGAACCTTGGTGGCCCAATGTTGCTCCATAGCCATTAGCATTCAACGATGGATAATGTTACACCACCAGCAGAAAAGAGTTGGCGTTTTACTGTTAGAGTTGAGCTTATAATGGAACAACCTAGATAAATATCATGCATATGTTAGCCTTGAAAGGAGGGACAATTTTAAAAATTTCTCATTCTTTTGGCCATCAGTCAGATATGACATCTATTTTGTAAAATCCTGTATGTATTTTGTAAATTTATAGCAGCTCAATGCAAAAACCGGCAATGGCAATGGCAACGGCACAACAGTCACGGATAGTGTAGCGATTAACATCATTTCAAAACAAAGGACTCATTAGGGTATGAAAGCCCTGACCGGGGCCAGCGACAACGCACCCGGGTGTTGGTTTCCAAGGTCATGGGTTCGATGGCCGACTCCCCAAATTTCAAAACTTTTTTCTCCACCGTCTCTGTTATTCCTTCATTCTCTCTCCTGAGAGATAGGCAGAAGAGAGGGGCTTTAGGTGTGAAGAATATAAGATTAGATGCATGCAATTACCCCCTCTTTTGTGAGAGTTATAGTATGAAGTGAACACAATAGGAGGGACTATTCAGACTTGGGTAAACTCTTGAATTTTCCGGGTTTTACCCACTCTGAACAGCGCCCTCTCATTGTGTTTGGGATAAAAAAACCAGGTGAAATTTGAAATGGTACAAATAGGTTGGTTTTTTTTAAGTCTAGTCAAAGTGCACTGGTGGCCTTGATTTTTCTTTCAACCTATTGGTTCAATAATTATTGCCACTGCAATGATGAGTTTGACAGTGCACAAACATGTATTTGGGCAAGATTAGTACTTGATGTATAATTGCCCAATTTTAATTTTGCCCACTTTAAAGGGCAAGATTGCATTGGCTTATAAATGTAAGCGTTAGGGGATCAATCAAATTATGACTCCCATTTCACCAATCGATCATTGTCCCAAACATTCCCAATAATCCAGTATCAGCTCAAATCAGACATACCTACAGTAGTTACTGCACAATATCAAATCAAAAGCAGGTCAAGCACTTTTGAGGCATATGTGAATTTTATAATTGCTTCATGGGGAATGGTGCATTTCTTAAGAGTAACATTCTCTTAGTGTCGATGCATTTGAACTTGGGAATTGTTAATTGGAGCCTCAAATCATAAGTCAAATATGTCATGAGGACTAAGGTGCTGTAAGGCCTTGGGTACACAATTGATTAGCTAAGTTGGGATACCACTAACATGATACCTCAAATTCTACATGGAGGTCAAAATGTAAACCCTGTGGCATAAATGTACAGGCAAGTGTTATAGCAGTTGAGATTTTTAAGTATGTAACATTGTTGCAGTTAGAATTTGCCATAGCACACTCAAATTTGTGCTTTGATGATAAATCAAGATAGTATTATCAATTCAGAAAATAATTGTAGTGTACTTGCCTAGTGAACCTTGCTTAGTTTAATTGGTTTAAGTATATTATGTGTCATAGGGGTATGGCATTTTAGCATATGTGTTGGTAGTGTGACGTGAACCTTGTTTGCTGTTGTACAAATGTCTTGCCAATTGTTGACAGAAATCTATGCAAAAGCAAAATTGGCTGGTGTTCCGTAATGCATTCAAATGATAACCCAATTTGCGATTTTGTATTATGTGTTTAGAAAGTGATTTTGATTGACATTTATTAGCTACTTTTATTTCTGTAAACAGGAGATCCGTTTCTTAAATCAGTTCAAGCTTTTACGAATGCAAGCAGGGGTGTTTATTCTTCAGAACTTATTTTAGCAGAAAGAAATTATCTTAAATGGTTGAGAAATAACAACCAGATTGACTGAATTTCCTGTTCAATTGGATCCAATATACTGTACAGGGGGGTCGGACAACGATCGGCTCGATTTGGGCATTGAAGTTCTTACATGTATTTTGTAGGGGCAGCCCTCAGTCCCAGTGACATTGCATAATCACCTTTTAAACCTTTGTTCCAATACATAGTAGTAAATATCATGATAATTTAGGTAAAAAAAATTATTGACTTCAAATTCCCATCGGGTTAGTGGATTAAACCCCGATGCAAAATAGTGTAATTTCCAATAACGGTCCATTTAGATTTAATATTGGTGACCAGGCCCTAGCCTTAAGTCAAGTCTGTGTGTATGGCCGTCCGAGTAAGTATGTAATTCCTGTTTCTAAAATTGAAAAAAAATGAAACAAGTGTTTGAAACTTCAAGACTTGTAATAATACGAAAAGGCATGTTGGAAAAATAGATTC
Source organism: Ophioderma brevispina (assembly GCA_023653785.1). Taxonomy (NCBI): domain Eukaryota; kingdom Metazoa; phylum Echinodermata; class Ophiuroidea; order Amphilepidida; family Ophiodermatidae; genus Ophioderma; species Ophioderma brevispina. Next base: position 8,861 of record JAMKCH010015579.1, read on the forward strand.
GCCCATAGAGATGGCGTGTTAACTTTTCTGTGTTGCGAGTACCGAAGTACCCGACAAAAAAGTTCAATTTTCTCGCTAGGTTCAAAACCAATTACGATACATAATTAAACCGACATTATAGTACGGACCCTTTTGATGCCAAAATCTCAATAGAACCCCATCGTTTTCCGGAGATATGGAGATTTTAGTTCATTACACACATTCTCTATGACGGAACTGGATATGTTAATTTCTCACGCAGTACCAATTAGATAATATCTTTCGCAGTCTTGGGACAAGACTACACACTTGCGGACCGCCCATAGTCTGTGTGGGCCCGTTCGATATGTAAGAGCGCCCCTCTACGTTTAAGTCTTTGAATAGGGCTAGCCCTCGGGTTACGCCAGAAGGTTGATTGCGTCTGTTTGATGTTAGGTTGGCATGTCCTCCCCCCCCTGATATGTAGCCTTACCGGGACAGGAAAACTGATTTTTGCCCTATGGATTTTTAAAACTTGAAGCCTCTGCTTAAATTTGCAAGTATTAAATCGCTTTGAACAAATTGTCAAAATGTAAATTGCATTTAACTACAAGAAAATTAGTTAGTAGGACAAGCTCCAAATGACAAAACTGTGGTGTTCAATTTTTGAGTAGGTAATTATAAGGCACTGAATCTTTTGCATCAAGTGGTTTCAGTAATCTGTTTTCTATGGATTTGTCTTTTTGTTTTTGTGTCGGCCCTAAGGCAGGAAGACACCAAGGGAATCACTTTGTCCACTGGTGTTGTTGTAGTCTGTTGATTGATATGTTGTTTGTGTCTGGTGTTTGAAAAAAGGGTTAACATTTGCGTAATATCACATACTTTGATGGATTTCAACCAAACTTGGGTCACAGGTGCAACATGTGGCATCACCCACTTGTTGATGGGTCAAAGGTCACATTGCCGGAGGGTCAAAGGTCACATGCCAGGTCAAAGGTCATGTGAGGTCAGTTGTAAAATAGGCTGAAAATGTAAAATTGCCTCATATGAAAAGTTGAAGTTCAATTGGCCCCACAAACTTGAATCCAGGTGTGCAACATGGGATCCCTCATTTGTTGATGAGGTCACACAGGTCACATGCATCGGGTCAAAGGTCATGTGAGGTCAAGTTGTTAAAATAGGCTGAAAATGTAAAATTGACCTCATTGGAAAAGTTGGGTTTCAATTGGAAACAACTTGAACATAGGTGCAACATGGGATCCCTCATTTGTTGCTGAGGTCAAAGGTCAACATGCCAAGGTCAAAGGTCATGTGAGGTCAAGTTGGAAAATAGGCTCGAAAAATGTAAAATTGACGTCATATGAAAAAGTTGACGTTCAATGGAACAAAACTTGAATCATAGGTGCACATGGGATCCCTCATTGTTGCTGAGTCAAAGGTCACATGCCAGGTCAAAGGTCATGTGAGGGAGGTCAAGTGTTAAAATAGGCTGAAAATGTATAAAATTGACCTCTATATGAAAAGTGAAGTTCAATTGGAACCACACTGATCATAGTGTGCAACATGGATCCCTCATTGGTTGATTAGGTCAAAAGGTCAAGGCCAGGTCAAAGTAGGGAGGTCAAGTGTTAAAATAGGCTGAAAACCAAAAAAATGTAAAATTGACCTCATATGAAAAGTTGGAAGTTCAATTGGAACCAACTTGAATCATTAGGTGCAACATGGGATTCCCTCATGTTGTTTGCTGAGCGTCAAAGGTCACATATCCAAGGTTCAAAGGTCAGGTTAGGCCTATCATTCACTAACCGCGATGGAAGGGACACAAGCGGTCCGAGGGACCGATGTAGTTTTTGAACTAAAAGGATTAGGTTTGTTGTCGAGTAGGATTTTTATTGTCGACAATCGTCCAAATTCAAGATCCGAGCTCGAAAGGTGTCGACAAACAGTCTAAACGATTTTAGTCATAGGAGTTGCCATGTTCCTGTTTGGCATTGCTACACTACGCGGAGTACGCAACGTGTACTACGGTAAGGCATGGGCCTATGGTAGTGAGTGAATGGAAACAAATTGCTAGCACCCTGAACATCGCATGACCGCAGCAAATAGCTTTTATTCCAAAACCCCGATTGTCTTTAATGATATGGAACATGAGTTAACGGGCAAATCTACCATTTGTAACGTAAAAAATCTGTACGCTTTTGAGGGAAAAATAAGTACTGCGGCCGTACCTGGTAACTTACGAAGTTATTGTTCTCGTCGCATGGTGACATTATTCAGACTTACGATTATTGCCGCAAGTCGGCTCGGCTCACGAATCAGTCGGGAGTCACGTGCGGACTACGTCATAAGTAAAAGGGATTGCAAAAGGGTAGCAATATTCGCGAGTTGCTCGGTTCATGTTCGATGAGTTTGGCTATGTCATACGGGATTTCCCCCTCCTTAGCACACATGCGCTATAGTGGTACTGGGATTGTTTTGAAAAAAACAAAAAGATGCGACGCCGACGCACGACCTTAAGAAGCTGAAAAAAATTAGAAAATTGGTGAGGAAGGAAATCGCTAAATTTCGGCGATGTTTAAGCTTTTTATATAATAGGTAATTTTATAACTAGATTTTTATCGACAATAAGTCCATGCTTGTCGACAGCAGAATAATGCAGTCGCGACACTATTGTCGACAAAGCCTTGGCGACAACAACCCTAAAAAGGATGGAATGATATCAGAAAAGGATCTTCCGTGTTTGTAGCATAATAGGTAATCAGTGGCCCCCTAATCAAGGCTAATAGGAAATGGGGGGCAAAAGAAGGAAGAACGAAAAAGGCCCAATTAGGGGGAATTTGATGCTAGTTTGAGTGCAGTTTGATTGCCTCATACAGACCCTACATGATTGCAAAAATCAGAAACATCTAATAAAAACAATCATCTAGATAAGATTTTTGCAGATCTGTATAAAACAAGTATAGGTATCCTAACATACCCTACAAATTACCAAATAAGGAACAAATTGGATATTTTGTACAAACTGTCCATACAAAAATTACTCAAAATGCAATTGAATAAGATTTATATCTTTGAAAACTGCTGTTTTCTCTCTTTTCTGCCAATTTTTGCAGTTGGAACAAAATAGAATTCACAGAATATCTTTCATTTTCCGATCGTCTTTGGGACGACCCTATGATTTACCCTGAAAGTAGAATCGATTTTGATATCGGATGAAAGGCCGGTATTTTTTCTCATGTTGTCATGAAATTTGAGCCCTTCAAATCCATTTCATTCCCAAATATAAAAAAAAACACGCCGTTTTAATGGTTAAAACCATCAATAAACAGGATTGAATGGGGATTTGCAATATGCATTATTGCTTCTACCATCAAACCACAAGTTTGTTTCCCACGTACTTGATGGGGTGTATGTGCAAGTGCCAGGCTCTCATATCAAGTAGAGAACACAATAGACATAAATCGGAACAAGCACCTTTAAGCTACTCCTACAAGTTTCAAATATTTTGTCTCTTTCGGGTGGGTCACTGATAGTGTCTTTAAAGAAAACTAAGAGTACTAGTCCATGGACCCCCAGATACCAATTTGAGTGAAAAACCTTAGGCATTTAAGTGTTAATATTTTCATGAGGGATTTATTTTTTGGAGCTTTTAAGTTATGCCTTAGTTTGTTTATCCAGTGCTACTCTTAGTTTTCTTAAAATAGATCAAAGATGCACTCAGGAGTCAGAACCAGTTAATTAAACCCTTAACATTGCCTAAACATGTGTGACTTGATATGCATACTGTATGCTCTCTCTTTATCAGCATGTAGACGTGTTACTCTACCTACATATTAAATTCTAACCTATTTTTTGCCTGCTGTTTATTTCTTGTACATGTATTGCTTGCTGTGTACGTATGTTTGTGTGCTTGTTAATGATGCCATGTACTAGCAGCTCCGCCACCCACGCTTCCCAAACCTTACAGAAAACCGAAAGATACCTCAACATCATTTGTGGACGAACCAAGTAAAGGTGAGTGTGCTCTCCTCTAGTTTTAAAGATGGCTGTTTCATGGATGAGTTATTAAAGATGTGCATGATTTCAGAAACAAATTTAGTCGGCAATTTCATTTACAAAAATCCATGGCCTGAGCGCTAAAAGCCTTGACCACAAATTTTACCAGAAATGGTCAAAATATTGATGTCTGAAGAAAACTACTATTTTTCCTCATTTACCCTCTGAAATTTCAGAGCTAAAAGATGTTCAGTTTGGATGTTACGAGCAAAGAAGTGACACATTTTGGTCAGTAATTATAATAAGTTCTGGGGTCGTGATCCATAATTCATGTCATATTAAAGAGATGTATGCCAAGTTTCAAGGTGCATCTTTAATGCTTGTTGAGTAATTTCACATATGAGATTACTTGACAGGGGATAAGATCACATGTGCGATCCCATCTGTTCAAAGGAGGATGAACTTTACGAACATTAAGTCAAGTCATAGGCCTGTAGAATAGGCTTGGTTGTGGGTCAGCCAGGAAGATGTGCACGTAAGTTCTGCATGTGCTAACTAACTTCCAATTTTGGCATAATTGGGATTTATTCATAAACTGTGGACTTTACTCAATCATGACTGAACTTACACATCCACAGCACATCACTAAAGGTAAATAAAATTTCTGTGAAAGGCTTTATGTGGTTAGTTTTCAGAGTTGGAAAAGAAATCAGTTTAACCTTCTTGCAAGATTTGATGGAATATAGTTTGTGAAAGCATGCCAATAGGGAAATCCTTTGCTTATCAAAACTGCCTTCAAAGCAAAACAAAATCAAACTGCTTGTCAAGAATATTTTGATTCAACTGATTCATAGTAATTTAACTTCCTTGATGCAAGCTACAATTATGCTTGTAGCTATTGAAAATAAAAGACATGCATTACACCATGCAGATGTGCTGTGTATATGCTGTTGGGTGAAATGGTCAATTGGCAAGTATCATCTTGGTCTTGAGCATTGCTCTGGCTTATATAGCTGGGAAGCTATCATACAAATAGACAAGGTGATATTTTTTGTACCTGATTTATTTATAAGCCAATTAGCGCTTGGTGTTTGGCAGGCCTTGAAGACAACTGCATAGCCATTGCATTTTCATTTGGCACAGAGTATGAATAGGAAAAAATCGGGCACTAAATTTTAATACATGGTTGCCCTCAGTTAAGTGGTTGCCTGTTGGTTTTATTGGTGCTGGCCAGTTCAGTTCTATTGTACTTGTCAGTTTATTTGTCTGTCAGTAAACATTGCGCAGTTTTATTATTGCCTGTCAGTTCTATTGATGCATGCTTGTCAGTTCTTTTATTGCCTCTCAATTCTGTTGTTGCCTGCCAGTTTTATTGTTGCCTGACAGTTTTATTGTTGCCTGCCAGTGTTTGTTGCCTGCCAGTTTTATTTGCCGTCAGTTCTTTTTTTGTGCCTCCTGTCGTTAATATTATTGATTGCCAGGTTCATTATGCCTGTCAGTTCTATGATTTGCCTGCCAGTTTTATTGTCGCTGTCAGTTGTATTATTGCCTGTCAGTTCTATTATTGCCTGCCAGTTCTATTATTGTGTCAGTTCTATTATTGCCTTTAAGTACTGTTATTGCCTGTCAGTTCTATCATTGCCTGTCAGTTATAATGTTGCTTGTCAGATCTACCATTGCATGTCAGTATTGCCTGCCAGTTCTTGCCAGTTGTTGGCCTGTCAGCATGACATCACATTACATTTCTATACCGAAAGTCCGAAATATCTCCAGGGGCAAGCCTCAGATTAATTAAGGACTAATAGGCCACAATTGTCGTGCAAGGGATTTCTGTGTTGGCAATAAACTTGTCATGTAGTTTACCCCAAACATGAAAACCCAATGGTAGCACCGCCACTGCCTGCTGTGACCATCAGAGAGTTAAATCCTGCAGGCTGCCGATGCTAAAAAAGTCTCATTCTGTGTACATGTATTTAGAACCATCTTGGCTTTATTTATAAATCTCAAGTGGAAAATTGAATTTACAAGGTATGGGACTTTACATAGCCATTCCATTGAAAATTAGTCCATTACAAAAAATACCACACAACCATCCACTTGATAAGATTTTTTCTCTAACAGTGTCTTTCTGGTTTAAAAGGTTCTGATACAAATCTGATTGCTCTAATATTCCTTTAAAAAATGAAGTGAAAAACAGACCAATTGAATTACTGGAGGTGGAGCATTGTATGTATGTAAATAAGGCATGGGTAGGCCTGGTTTCTGTTTCTGCTTTTGTCAACTAACATGTTGATTGTCTCCTTAGCAGCAGTGTACTTGTACTGCTAGCATACATTTCATTGGGGGATTTTCAAGTTATTCAGAATGTAACAATCGTAAAGGAATGGAGGGTTGGGTACAATTACTTCCCAACTCTATTCAGTATTGGATGTTGATAAAACTAACTTCCGACCATTGAGGAAGGGAAAGTGGTTTGTTAAACTTTCAGTTAGCAAGGGGAAGGATTGATCGCCTGCTCTAGTGGACCGAGTTATTTTGACCTAATATATGCAGTATGGGTTTTTACAGCCTTCTTTTGAAAAACATAAACGGAAGCTGACATGTATAGACCATTTCCCATTATTTCGCTATGCACCATTCCAGCAACCAGGCATGTGGTTTGTGATGAACTTGCATTCAATTACATTGAAGGCAGGAGTTAAAGGCAATTACAAAATATGGAACATTGAAATGCTGTGATATGCTTGGAAGCAGTCTTCTTGACCTTAGTTCATCATGCTTTGGGAGGGCGTGGCCTAAACTGTTTAGGGTTCTTGACGTGGCGCAAATTGTACCAATTCCCTTTTCGAATCCCCGGTGGGGTCCTTGCTGGGATTTATTCGGGTACTCAATCTGGATTTAATCTTATACGAGCTATTGAGTTAAATACAGATCCCGCTCTCCCCACGGTTCACTTGGGAATTGGGCAAATGGAAATCATTACAGCATCCTGTTCCTTGTCGGAGGGGACGTTAAGCCATTAGTCCCGTGTGCACAGAGTCACAATTGTACATGTTATACCGCAGTCAAGGGTGTCGAATAAGAGTAGGGTGAAAATCCCTGAATGGTCCCAATCCGCCCCAGCCTCAAAGTGGGCCATGTTAGGAGCGTCTGTATCATGGATACACACGGCCCCGATCAGCTTACTCAGTTGAATAAATCCTGACACCACCACAAGCCATTACCAATGACTTGTGGATATGCAAAGAAGAAGATGTGATAGATTAGACTGCCCAATGAGTACAATGTAAAAATTATAAAAAGTCTTAGCTTAGAGCCTAAGCTATATTGCTTAGCTTAAGGGTGAATGCTTAAAAAGGACACTTCAAACATCCATGCTCCACGAGCAATTGTAATGGGACAATATTAGCTGAAAGGTACTGATACACAACATGTAACACAAGTGAATGGCCAGTTGAAGTAAAGGCACTATCATACTGTGCTGCCACCTGACTGCAGCATCAGAGTGTGTTTTGAGTAAGTCCCACAATGCACTGGTCAGTTTTGGGGAAATTTCACCTAAATAGGGTCATGTTGATCACATAAAATCCTATTCTTAACACAGAAAACCCTGACTTTCAACGCTCATTTTAGCCCACAAAGCGTTAGTACTTAGGGAATTTTTTGCATGATTATGAAATGTCTTATGGTTCTTAAACTTTTGGAACACTTTTTATCCCTAAGTACTGACATGTGTTTAGTAGAGTACGGGCAGATTTTTCGCCACGGCTTCATTGATCAAAAGCGCCCAATTTTGCTCTCCTTGTGACGTCAAAGTAATGACCAAAACATCGTGTTGACTCGAATTGTTATTGCTGACACTGTAATATTGATGGATTAATGAAAGTAATAATAAAATTAGAAAATAAGTTACAGAATGACATATTTTGTTTCATTTCGTTGTGTTTTAATTATTATTGAAGTGGCAACACTGTGATATGATGGTCACAACGACGTAAATTATGGATGGTCATCACTTTGACGTCTCCATTTGCCTGCGATGTGGATTTGTCGGAATCGTTTTCGAGTAAGCTATTGGGCGGAAAATTAAAAGGGCAAAAAAAAAAAAAAAAAAAAAAAAGCCTAACGGTTTAGGGTGCTTGACTGTGGCGCAAATTTACCAAAATTCCCAGGTTCGAATCCCGGTGGGGTCACTTGCTGGGATTTATTCGGGTGCTCAATTCTGGATTTAATCTGTATACGAGCTATTGATTAAATACAGAATACCGCTCTCCCCACGGTTAACTTGGGAATTGGGCAAATGAATCATGAAAGCATCCTGTCCTTCGGAGGGGACGTTAAGCCATTAGTCCCGTGTGCACAGAGTCACAATTGTACATGTATACCGCAGTCAGTGTCGAATAAGAGTAGGGTGAAAATCCCTGAATGGTCCCAATCCGCCCCAGCCTCAAAGTGGGCCATGTTAGGAGCGTCTGTATCATGGATACACACGGCCCCGATCAGCTTACTCAGTTGAATAAATCCTGACACCACCACAAGCCATTACCAATGACTTGTGGATATGCAAAGAAGAAGATGTGATAGATTAGACTGCCCAATGAGTACAATGTAAAATTATAAAAAGTCTTAGCTTAGAGCCTAAGCTATATTGCTTAGCTTAAGGGTGAATGCTTAAAAAGGACACTTCAAACATCCATGCTCCACGAGCAATTGTAATGGGACAATATTAGCTGAAAGGTACTGATACACAACATGTAACACAAGTGAATGGCAGTGAGTAAAGGCTCATTCATACTGTGCTGCACTGTGCAGCATCAGAGTGTGTTTTGAGTAAGTCCCACAATGCACTGGTCAGTTTTGGGAAATTTCACCTAAATAGGGTCATGTGATCACATAAAATCCTATTCTTAACACATGAAAACCCTGACTTTCACGCTCATTTTAGCCCACAAAGCGTTAGTACTTAGGGAATTTTTTGCAAGAAATTATTATAAATGTCTTATGGTTCTTAAACTTTTGGCACACTTTTTATCGCCTAGTACTGACATGTTTTGTAGTAGAGTACGGTATAGGCAAATTGCTATGTATCATGGGATTGATTCAAAACACCCTCTGGTGCAGCATGTTGCCTTGCTAAAATAGTTGGTTACTTCCACAACAATTTTAAAATTCAGTTAAAAGGTCATGTACAACAAGTTAATACTGGCCACAACTTGCAGCAAACTTGCATGGAATGCAGTGCAAGCCACTGCAGGGCACTTACATAAATTTTCAATTTATTGTGGTACTGCAGTTAATTGAAGTGTTTGTGTAGTACTTTAGTTTGAAGTTTGCACTACACTCTACAGTGTAGTGAATGAATCAACAAATTTAACAGTAGGCTAACTTAACCAAAAATGCAATGTTCTGATACCTGGTAGTTAGAAAATAGTAAAAACCCATAGACTTTTTGAGTCGCATCGTACTGGACCCCACTAAATTATGTGTGATGGATTGAGATCCCCAGTACTTAACTGAAAGTTTTCTGCTGAATTTAGCAGGGTGCTTATTCAAATTTACTGTGTATTATGGCCAGTCTCCGAAAATCTTGCAATGAAATGCAAGTATTGGGGAACCAAGGAAAGTTTTTGAAATGACATCTTAAGATGCTTGATACAGGCCCCTGCTAGACATATATACTCAGTGCATTAAATTGAAATCCTGAAGCATTATTGTGGCATGCATGTGTTCTGTGAGATTATGTACTGAGAGCAGTAAGTGTAATTTACATTCTACCTTCTATATTCTGGGACCTTCTGTTTTGGAGTAGGTATGCGGCGAGTTCGCTTGACTCTGAGTTGGTCCAGGCCAGTCATGTCTAAAAACATGTTTGTTGTGTTTGTCATATCTATTACATTTGAAATTAACAGATAAAGAAGCTGTACTTATATTAACTTATAGTTTATACAAAAATATGTGCTTTTGACCTAACCCTAACATGTGCCAGTATATCATGATGACTCGCCACACACCTACTCCAAAACAGAAGGTCCCAGAATGTAGAAGGTAGAAGGTAAATTACACTTACCGTACTGCGAGTCACCAAAAGTCTTCTGCAATTGTTACTGATGGTCAGTAATTTATCAAACAATTTGTTTTCAATGTTTTTTTTTCATGCTCGGTACTTCTTGCTACAGGACCCGATGAAGACCGTGTACAGTTTGGATTAAAATGCAAATAAAATCAAATTCTTATCTTGGATGCTTGAAGAAAAGGGCCTTTGTAATAGTACAAAGAAGTAATACCTTTATTAACATTTTACTAAAAGTATAGATAGGCCTACCATAAAAATAAAGTTTTTTATGATACAAAGAGGTTGCTTGCAATTGCTCAGTGAATAGAAAAACTATTTTGTAAACTTCACTTGAAAAGAAATTCAACCTGAAGTGGCCCCTAAAAGCACGAGGGAATGAGAAACTGATTTAGTTACTTGGCACCTTTTCCAAATTGTGTCAGCATTGTAGACTAGATTATTATTTTTATTATTAGTCTAGGTAAATTGAAACTCTGGTAAAGTTCTCCGACGTGTTTGGCATAAAAAGTAAAGCTATCTGACTTATTTTTGTGTCCTCTGAAAATAAAATACTTTACCAATAGCTTGCAAGCTGATACATTTTGCATGGCAAGATATTACAAAATCTACCCCTAAGACCAGTATATCTCACAAAATCCCACAGCACTGAGTGAAAAAAATGCACTAATCCCGGATATAGCGCTTGCGTCTTCAAACGAAGACATGGTATCCTCGGTCATGGGACTGGCTTCAGGCCCCTGGCTCGAGACTGACCCGAATTTGTGACTTTTCCTCTTCCCCTCTTCTGTCACTCCTTCACTCCCTCCTGGAAGATAGGCTAGAAGCAGATGTGGTGTTAGGGTTAATACTTATGTGCATGTGTAAAGATTTCTTTCCAAAATTAATATCTTGTAAAAATAGCTTGCAATTTTAAGATAATTTGCCAAGTGCTTTGAACGTCTTCCTACCATGAGCTCTCGACTGCTTGAAAAAAAGTGTTTTGGGTTTTCTCCTTTTGTAAACTTGCTTTTGGTACTCATATGTATACTTTTAACAGTAGGAGAAATAGGAAAAGATGGCAGTTCTTGAAGGTCCATGGCCCGATCGCTAATAGCCTCGTCCCCAGAAGCCCCAGATTTTACCGGAAGTGGTCAACATTTTGGTATCAGAAGAAAGCTACTATTTTTCTCATTTACCCTGTGAAATCTTAGAGCCAAATGATGTTTAGTTTGGAAGTTATGAGCGAAAATGTGCTCCATTTTGGTCGACCAATATTAATTTCACACAGTACTCTATGAGGCTTACAAAATCATGTTTTTAGCTCTCGCATCAAAATGGATAGAAATATCGGCGCAACACTTTACAGATGGGGTTTTGGAGTAAAGGACAATCTATTAAGATGAAAACTTCATATCCTTAAATCGGGCCATCCCCCTTTAAAGCACTAGAGTGATTTGCCTAAATCAGAAAATTGAAAAAATTATCAAAAATCAAATTTATGCATGTCTGTAACAAGTATAGGTATCCTGATATACCCTACAAATGATAGGACCAGAAGCAACCTAATAAGGACAAAATCTGATATTTTAGTCATTAGTGTCCATACGGACAATTACTACGACACATAATTGAATGGAGATTTGTATCTGTGAACACTGCTGTTTTCATCCTTTTCTGTCAATTCTACAGTTGGAAAAAGTAACTTATGAGAGTTCTACAGACCCATCCTGCACCTCTAAGCCATTCCTGCAAACTTCAAATATTTTGACCCTTTTGGATAAATCCTTGATAGTGTCTTTAATACAGGATCTGTGCTAGCTGCTTGGAAGCATTGCAATCAGACTTGCAGAAATTTGATATAGGACTTGACCTCTCACCTTCTCTGCTTCATAACATAAATATTGTCTAATGAAACATGTGCTTTGCCTGGGTGTCACCTCACATGTAATTGTGATGAACCTGGCCAGTAGATTCATATGGTAGTATGTTGTAGATCTCCTTCAGTTAAAGATGCATTGTATTATTATTATTGAGTGACCCCAAAGAGTTTGAATACATTTATAAAAACTTAGCTGGATAAATTATCCTATTGCAGATTCAATCTTTTAAAAAAATAAAAGAACATTTGCAAAAAATGCACCCCCAATTTTTTATTTTTTTGGAAGCTTTTTTTTTCTTTTGGAATATTTTGTATGCTTACAAAAGTATTTAATTAATCACACCTGAAGCCAAAATGCTGTCTTTAAATTAAAAAAAAATCTGTAATGCATGCCAGAGAATGTGAAATAACTGTTTGTTCAAAGCACAGAAATGCAGCAAAATTAATGCTGTAAAGCTCAATTAGGACATAAAGACATTTCAAGAATAGTGAATTTTTTTTAAAACAGGTTTTCTTCATAGATGCTTACCAATTGATGTATTTAAATCACTTCCAAAGTGAATAAGCTGAAAACACTATCTTTATGTAATAATAATAAAAAAGATTTGTATTTTTTGTCATGCATGACAAAAAAATCTAAGTGTGCTTCTCTATAGGATTGATTAGGAGAGCTGCAAGTTCAAACTTGTTTTCTGGCTTTCTTTTCCACTTTTGAAACATTCTCGATAGCTGTACTACAATCAATCAAGTTCAAATGTAGAGATATTTGCATCCTTAGAATTGTTTTTTTCTGTAGAGCCATAAGGCTCTACCATTTATTGCATCATCAAGAAAAAAAAATATATATCATAAAATTGCAAAGTCAATTATCAAGGACGAAAAAAAGCAAATAACATATATAAATGCAAAGAATACATTTAAAGAAGGATATTGTTCCATCTGCTGTTCCAACCTGTGATATTATTGTTCTTTAAAGCAATATACTTCTCAGTATTCTTACACACTTTTAGCATATTAATAAAAGTAATGATATCAGGTTTTACTTTATACACCTAGAATTATAAATATGATATTTAGCATGAAGGACAACAAAGTTAAACTTGCGGTTATAAAGATCCGAAATACCCAACAAAACATCCTTCATAGTGAGATTATGAGTATTATTTAAAATTCTAGATTGAAAAGATTGCCAAAGACAGAAGTAAACTGACATTCCCAAAAGAGGTGCACAAGGTCTTCAACTTCCCTGTTGCAAAAAGTACAAACAGGAGAATCAATAATACCCATTTGGTAGACCAATTTATTCACGGATAGAAATTTCAATCCTTAGAAAATCATCTTGTGTCTCTTTAAGAGTGGAATTTTTTTTATGCACAATTGGTCCAAGGATGCTCAAAATCACTGAATACACCATGCATGTAAGGATCATAGAATTATGTCAGTTAGTTTGATGATGAATCAGTACTTTAATAATTTATTCTAAATCCAAAGAAGACTTGGAAGAAGCAAGTGGAGGAGGAGAGTAGGAGTGCTGGTTTGAGGATGGAGGATGCATTGAAACGGGTGACTGAGGTGTGAAGTGGAAGGAGGGAGTAAGAGCAGTAAATTCTTAAGATTGAAATACTACTGAGAGTTAACAAGCTAAAAATAAATTACCAAGTATTCTTTACTTCAATTTAAAGAAATTTTAAATTAAAAATAAACCACAAAAAAAACTTGATTATCTTTGAGACCAATGATGAAAAGTCAATTTGTTGAATTTTGGCATATTTTTTTCTAAATTCTATTGTCCAATTTTTGTAGCCACAGCAATAGTTAAGGTTATTTGAAATCATTCACCTTTTGTGTCAAATAACAGAGTGCGCCCAAAAGCACATAATTATAAAATTAACTTGTTTGTTTTTCTAAGGTGATATCACAAACAAAATCTTTATCATATTATCATTGTACTAGCCAAAGATAGTACTCTAAATTCTAACAGGATCTCTATGCTGCTGTGGTGGTATTAGTATCTCCACCGGAATCTGCCTGTGTGTGTGGGAGGGTATTCTGAGTGCATGCCTAAAGCATCATGCCATCAATCTAAAAATATGATAGGTTCCTGTTTTGGTAAATATTTCATGGAACCAAAGCCATGAAAACTGTGTCATACAAACATATTTGTGGATATTTACAGACAAGTGGAACATGTATGGTATCAGGGGGTTTAAACATGATTTATTTGGGTTTTGATATATGTCTGTCTGCTACCAGAGGATGTTTTGAGTCAATCCCACAATGCATCAGTTTTGGGAATTTGGGGCCATGTGATCCCACAAAAATCCTATTCTTAACACATAAAAACACTGACTTTTATGCTCATTTTAGCCCATAAAGCATTAGTACTTAGGGAATTTTTAGCATGATCATGAAATGTTTGTGGTTCTTAAACTTTTGGAACACTTTTTATCCCTAAGTACTGACATGCGTTTAGTACAGTACAGTATAGGCACATTGCAATGCATCATGGGATTGATTCAAAACACCCTCTGGTCTGTTGCTACCAGGAGTCATCTTGAGATGTCATATTAAGCTGTGCACAATTTCCTGTTGAAATCTGAGTGTGTAGTTAAGTCATGCAGACAAAAGCATACATTAGTGCATCAGAGTCTGTGAAGATGTGGAGGTCAAGTCTCATTTGAGGCTAAAAGAGTTACCCTCATTGTACATATGCGTTTTTTTTTTCTGTAGGAAAAACTAGCAACACTGTTACTTTTGTACATGGTCCAACACCTGGCAATTCCTTACTGGCTATGATGTGCAAGGTTAAAGGTCTACAGGTCTGTAGGTCAAATGTCAACATTCTCCAAAACAAGTTAAAATTTGTACCAAAAGATTCATCCGATTTAAAATCCTTAGCTGGGGTGATATAGTTAAGAATTTATGAGTCATTTATGAAATTTGACCCAGCATTGATTTAAAGGTCTGTATGTCTTTTTGATCATGACCTGTGAGTTAGTGACTTTAGCATCTTTGACCTCATTATCATTTCTGTGTTGTTGTTTTTTTTTCTGAGTTTTTATTTTGTTTTTTATTTGTTTGTTTTCTGTATTTTACTTTCTACTCTCAAAACAACAAAACAATTTTAAAACATTTACACACACAAACACTCATTGACAGGACAAGAACAGATATTCACCAACAAAAGAGATGGTACAATAGCAGTTCTGCAGGGGAGGGGGTACATACCAATAAAAATTGGAAAAAAATAAAAAAAGTATATATATGGAAGTAAAAGTTAATCAACAGATCTAATTAGTTGAACATGATGAATATTTTGGTATTTTTAACTTATTTGAAGCTTTAGAAATCTTGACCCTTGTACGACAATGACCTTTGACTTTTATGTCAAAGCCTGTGTGGAATTGTCAGAGGGTGGGACAAGGTAGAAAGATATATTTTTCATACAGTTGCTGTAGATGAAGGAATTTAAAAACAGGCTCATCTTCTTAAAGGGGATGATGACTGATATGGTTTTCTTTCTTGCCCCCATTATCACATTCTCTTGTTTTAATAAAATGAAGGAATGATTGTGGTTTTAACAGTGACCCAAAACAATGTTATGACAAGATCATAGATTATGGAAAGAACACTCTAAAGAATACTTGAGAAAATTAGTTCATACTCCCAAGTTGTATATTGATTCCAGCTATAGTACTGTGCATTGAATTTTAACATGTAGGCCACACCAAACCCTTGCTATCTTTTCCAGATGTCAAGTTGATAACATTGCATAATTCTGTCTTCCCAGCATATGCTGTGTGTAACACCATCTTGATGGCCCTTACAATACTGGTGTACACATAAATAATGACAGTAATTACTGCCCTGAGTCAATGCACTGACTGCATCATGAACTTGGCACACAGGGAGACATAGCTGACATTCCTGAAATGGCAAGAGGTCTTGACCCCAATCGTGTCATTGCCATGGCAACCAAAACTCTGCTATTGACTTTCTACTTTAGGGTGGTTATTACATAGATTTTGATCATATCATGGACATACATGATGAAATTGATAGGAAAGAAATTGATGAAACACATCAGCCTTGGTATAAAGAGCAGGAGATGGGGATTCATCTAAAGTAATTTGGGAAATAAAATATTCATGTTATTTGATAATATTTTAAATTCATGCTTGGGAGGTAGGCCCAATTTAAAGATCCATGGCCCGATCGCAAATAGACTCGTCCCCACAAGCCCCAGATTTACCGGAAGTGGTCCACATTTTGATATCAGAAGAAAGCTACTATTTTTCTCATTTACCATGTGAACTGAGAGCCAAAGGATGTTGGTTTGGACGTTATGAGCAAAATGTGCTCCATTTAGGTCAACCAATATTAATTTTACAGTACTCTATGGGGCTTACAAAATCAAGTTTTTAGCTCTCGCATCAAATGGATTGAAATATTGGCGCGAAACTTTTACAGATGGGTTTGGAGTGAAGGCCACATCTATCAAGATGACAAACTTCATGTCTTAAATTGGCCATCCCCCTTTAAAGATGAAATGCTTACATAATTGCCAGTGATCAAAGTTGATGGTGTGGTTTTCAAAATAAGTTCTTAGGGTGACCAAATTAGAGGAAAGAATTGAAGAGATGCTCACATCTTTACCTGTAAATTAAAGGGCTACACTTACAAAATGGGATCTTAATTAATGTCCCAATATTTTTCGACAAATAATTTAGGGTCTGTTAGGTTATGTCAATCTTTCTAGGTATAAAGAGTAGGTGGTATTGATTGATAACATGCATGGGCTTAAACCTAAATGAACAGTAAAATTGCATGTGGTAGTTGCATACAGTTGAAAGGTTTGAATTACAGTGACTGTTTTAATTCTGAAACCAAATTCTGGCTACATAAATCTGGAAAGTGTGTGACAAATGCTAATACAAGTTTAAAAGATGCATACATGTGTGCCATTGTTGCAGAATAACCCCGACATTGTTATATTATATCTGTAGATATTGCTTTCAACAATTTCATTTCCTCTCTTCTGTGCATGTGCTGTTAAATGGTGATAGCTTAAAGGATGATCAGACGGATTTCACCGATGAGGGCGACTCAATTTCAAAAAAGGTGTAGACTAGGGGGAAATTTCATTTATCTCCAAACAAGCTGAGCAAAAATCTGATTTCATGCGTTTTGGCTTTACTTGATGGCGAAAAGAACTAGTTTTATATCAAGAACGTTTAGTGCTACAATGTTTGGAGTCAGAAAATGGGGAAATATCAGTTTTTCCACCCAAATCCCACAGTATTCTTCCCATACTCTCATAGCGACTCCTTTTTTTCTAATAATGTAAAGAAAAGGGGAGGGGAGGACATTCTAAGCTATCCTGTGTTAACAAATAGGAATAGAGTAGTAAGGAAAATACCACAGCAATCCCCCCCCACCCCATTTTTGGGAGTTTCGTTGCAAAAATGGCTCAGGTAGACGAGAGTTAAAACCAGGAGGGTACCACATATGAAATGGATACGGATGTAAGGCTGGCGCTTCAAACCCAGGAGGCATTCGGTGACAGAGGGGTGTGCAAAAATAGGAATCTTTTCGCGAGAGACAGCCAATTGCTTTACAATAGTTTTTTGGAGGTGATAAATGCTAAATTTTCCAAAAGTGTTTTTTTAAGAGGTCTTTTTGTTTTTTATTGGTGAAGATTTTCAATTTTGTTCCCCAAAAATAGGAATCTTTTGTGACAATGCCTATTTTTTTTCAAAAATATGGGGTCTTTCGATAACACAACGATAATGAAAATGGGGGTTGAACAGCTTTCGTGTTACCTCAAAGATGACAGGGCATCCGGGAGGGGGGTTATCGCTCAATAATGTTGTTGTAGTTATTTTTTGTTTTTTTGCTGTTTCGTGTTAAAAATACATAGGTTCCTAATGAGTCCATTTGTTATGGGCCGGTCAAGTCAATTTTTCACGGCCGGGTTGTCTATCCAGTCCGCTATGACTGCCATCAAACGAAAAATCCGATTATTCAAACCTTGGGATTGAGCATTCTAGGTGACTATTTTAGTTCTAGTTGACTATTTTTGGATTCGTGGACACGAACGTCCGCGAATCCCGACAACGCTTCAGCTTCAGCTGGTAGACACATTTCTGGTGGTAGACACATTTTCGCCTATTTTAAAGTAAATACCTCCTTGTCAGTGCTCGATGTTGGCTCAGCGAGCCAACATTCAAGGAAAACCCAGGGAAACCCAATAGAGATTAATTAAAAAAAAACTGTTTGGCAAAAAACCATATTTGAGTGATAATTAGCCAAGAATGCCCCCATAATCCTTATATGGTGTGTTCTTTACCAAATATGTCGTGTGTCTTTTAACCAAATATGGCGTGTTCCTTCTACGAAATTTGATGATTTCAAAGGAGAGATTCAGAGATTTAACCGTGACTCCCTCTTGACACCTCCTCACGAGAGCGCCCTATCCACCTCGTGCATTTAAATCGGTGAGCATAGGAGGGTTGTTGTATGTAAGGTCAATGGAAGAGCGTGGTGTTTTTTTATGAGAATTTTAGGGAATTCATGATGTCCAACCCCCCCTAAATGGAACTAGTAATATGCTGCTAAGTTCCTTGAAAATCCGTGGCATAGATGGGCATTGTAGCAAGTCCAACAGTGATTGCGCTGTTTTGCGGAAAATGCTAAACATTAGAATAGAAACGTGTAATCTGATGCAGGAAGAAAAAAAATGGCGTCGTGTGGCGAAGTGACGAAATTGGAATGCAACATAAAACCGTCTTTTTTCAAAGACCATTCTATGTGAAGCGTAGTGACGACGGATTGCGATTTTAGAGGCATGATTTAGATTTGAACCACCCCAAAAAAATCGCTGGTGGATTATAATGTATGCCCCGTAGAGACAGACTAAGCCACGAGTCAGTGTTGATATCATCGAAAATCGTGGATCGCATGCACTGTGATGTGGGAGTCTAATTTTATACGTTTTCATGGTTGTGGGCAAGCAAACAAAATTGGAGGTTAGACGGTTTCATGAGTCGTAAGGGCTACGATGATGAACTTGGTTAAGAAAGGAGGGGGCGGGGTGGGGTGGAACATGTGGTGGCACCTCATGGGCCCTTGGTGACCTAATGTTTGCCTTTGGCCCGGTCAAAAATGTTAAACCTTTTCCGCACCAAGGCTTGTGTGCAAGTTATCGGGAGTTCCGTAAGGCGTGTATAATTAGGATGTAACTTGGTGGGAAGGAAGCGGCGTTCAAAGAGTTCTCAATCTGATTAGATTTGGGGCACATTTCGGGGCAAATTACATATGCAATGAGCTAATTTAATAGCAAAAATCAGCGTATCGATTTATTTTTTTGTAAAAATGGTACATCGCGAACATGTAAAATTCCTTCACTTCGCAAAAACCCATTATAGTGTGCATCTTCTTTGCCATTTGTTTATAAAGTTACTGATACATGCGGCTTAGGTATGCAAATGAGCTAATAAATATGCATATTGCTGTATCGCTAAAAACGGTAACGGATATGCAAAATTCCTTTGATTACATGAAAAAAACTACTTATACCATACATCGGGGGGGGGAATAATCAGGGAAGGGTGGGGGTTGGGGGTAAGTGTGTTTGGGTTGTGGAAGGTGGGGGGTTTTTCACGGAGTAAGGAGGGGGGGGGGGTAGTTGTGGAGTGGTGGGGTGGAGTTAAGGGGGGGTGGGGGATTATGTTGGGGACTTTGGTGGACGGGGTGGGGTCTGTGCATTCGGGGGGTGGGGTGCGTCGGGTTGGGATCAGGTGGTTTGACCTTGGTGGGACCCCATGTGACCTTGCGTGACCCATGTGACTTGGTGGACCCCATGTGACCTTGGTGACCTAATTTCTCACGTGGACCTTGGTGACCTCACGGGACCCTTGGTGACCTCACGTGACCTTGGTGGGACCATGGACTTGGTGACCTCACATGACCTTGGCGACCGCACATTGAACTTTGGCCCATTCACAAATAAGTGTCGGGGAAGGGGTAGGGTGGGGCTGCGACCTAGGGAGGGGCCGGGGTGGTTGTGTCAGGGTGGGTGCGTTGGGAGCATGTTGGGGTGGTGCCCTCATGTCACACTTTGGGACCCTGTGTGATCTTTGTGAGGCCTCATGTGACCCCCATGTGACCTTGGTTGACTCATGTCCACCTTTGGTGGGACCTTTCATGTCACCTTGGTGAACCTTAATGGTCACCTTGGTGACCTCATTGTCACCTTCGACCCCAGTCACAAACCGCGACCGGCAGAGATGACACTAGGCGGCTCCACTGACCGCGACATATTTTTTTACTTGCATTTTTATTCAATTTACAAATTTGTCCTTAGTGATAATATCATATATTTGACAACAAAAACTATCAACCATTTGGGAAATTATTATCCGTAGGGACAACATTGTAGTAGCTATTTAAAAAAAGCACCCAAAAATCACCCATTTTTTTAAAAATGGCTGCCCTGGGGCCAAGGATAAGGTTATAAGAGCTCCCATATGGGTTCAGGGCAGTTGTTAAAGGCATGTATATATATATAAATATATAGAAATGATATAATATATATATATTTATATATCAAATACAAAAAATACAATTGCGGTGTAAAATTGTTAAAGATGATAAAGGCCAGCTTCACCAGCTATCAATGTCATCACAACATTTTAATCATTCTCAGGGTTTCCAGGGCCAGTGTTAAAAGGTTATCATTATTTATCATTTACCCCCATCACATGAAAATACCAGACCCTTCCATCATTACAAAAAATGAAAAAGGACATTCTTTAATTCATTGTATCAGTACCAATTCGTCATTCCCTTCAGGGTCTGCATCTCAAAACGGGCTGCAAAGTACCAACGGTCCAACCCACCAAACCACAGGTGCCACGAATCCACCGGGCGGTGGAACGCTGCTTGTAATTAAATATATTAAAAAAAATTATATTCAGAAACTCGGTCAGACTTAAATGTGCAAGATTGAAAAGCATTGGCAGAAGTATCTTTGCATTACATAAGCATTTGCATTAGTCATATTACAAACCTCTGTGCATATGAGGGGGAAGACTCTTTGCAGAATGTGATGTTACTGTTGTAGAGAAGGTAGAGAGGAATAGAAAAGAGTAGAGGGATTACACATTTGTTGCGGGAATGACTCAAGTACAAGTAAAGAAAGTATTCCTTTTGCGATTTAAAATCGCCATGATGCATGCATGCGTAATGAGGCATTTGAATTCATTCAAATATATTGAGGAAATCGGATGCAAAAGAAAGAGTGCATGTTGCCTTTAATCATATCTGTGTCATTTGCTTGCAGAATGGCCCTGGGAGAATGGCACATGGATTACTTTGTTATAAACTTAATCCCCTACCTCTTTGCAGTGACGTTCAGTGCGAGATTTGATGGGCGCACTAGTAAACCGTGTGCGCGGCTTAAAGCGATGGCGTTTTTACACATGCACACAAAGACGGACTATCCTGACGTTGCGCGTAAAAAAGCTGCGGCCAAGGTTATGGGTTGTGACCATCACTGCACGGAGGAGAGTGTCTTGTGTGCGTTTTGTGCTAATGCCCAAGGCATGTGTTCGTGTACGCGGTTCATGTGCGCTGCGTGGTAGTAAAAATGTTAACACTAGGACACGTTTGGAATCATACTTGGTACCACATTTACCTTACCTGTTAATGATATTTAAAGGGTTTAAAGTAAAATCAGTAGGATCTATTATTATCTTGCGTCACAATCTCAAGTTGATGTTTTGTATCAAAATAATCCCTTACATGTTACATGGTGATTGGTACTGCTTGGTGGAATACAGGCAGTATTTTCAGTAGGGTCAAGGGGATCTTATACAAAATTATTTGCTATTTACTTTGTCAAACTAAGTCTTCTTAAATATTGTCAAAAATAAGGAGTGTGTTTACACTGTATAAAGATTTTTAGACTTCATGCTAATGCTACCATATAATGCTTATTTTGTGTCGCCTGCCTGAGGCAGGAAGAAACATAGGGATCACTTTGTCCACTGTTGTTGATGTATGTGATGTCTGTTGTTGTTGTTGTTGTGTGATGTCTGTTGTGAAAAAGGGTTAATCATTTGCCTGTAATATCCTCATATTTTGATTAGAAATTAAACACCAAACTTGGGTCACAGGTTGGCAACATGGATCCCGTATTTGTTGATGAGGTTCAAAGGTCACATTGCCAAGGTCAAAGGTCACATGCCAGGTCAAGGTCACATGCCCAAGGTCACAAAGGTCATGTGAGGATCAAGTTTTTAAATAGGATTTAAAATGTAATTGACTCATTTAAAAAGGTGAAGTTCAATTGGAACCAAACTTGAATCATTGGTGCAACATTGGATCCCTCATTTGTTGCTGAGGCAAAGGTCAATAGCAAGGTCAACGTCACATAGCAAGTCAAAGGTCCTGTGAGGTCAAGTTGTACAATTGACCCTCATTTGAAAAGTTAAAGTTCAATTGGACCAACTTGAATCATTGGTGCAACATGGGATCCCTCATTTTGTTGATGGGTTCCAAATGTCATATACCCAAGGTCCAAGGTCTGTGTAGGTCAAGTTGTAAGATAGCTGAAATGTAAAATTGGACCTCATTTGAAAAGTTTAATTCACTTTGGAAACCAACTTGGTTTATGGAGTTTAACGGCAAGCCTCATTTGTTTATGAGGTCCAGGCCACATCAAAGGTCAAAGTCATGTTAGGCCTTCATCATAACCGCGACGGCAGCGACACAAGCTCGCGAGGACCGATGTTTTTTTTTAATTGATTATGCCAAAATGCGATTTAAAACCCCTCAAATATGACCTTGTGTGAATTAAAAAAGTTGGATTGGAAATGGCGAGATCGCGTCAGTGAATGTTGGTGAAGCGCTAGCAATTTTTTAAATGTTTTTAAGTTTTTTATTTTTTTCTGTTTTATTCAATTTTCACTGATTGTGTGGGTGATGTAAAATAAGTTGATTATTATAAAGTGTGATTAAAAGTTTGGAACCATTAGTAGCCTGGTGCAATTGCAGCTGATTTAAATTACTATATCTGTGTCAGTGCAGGTGGAACATGTCCCGCCATTCTTTTTACCATTATATTCTACATTGTGTGCAATGCTCCAATAGTAATGTCTATACTATCATGAGTATGTCTGTCATTATAGATCTTGGTCATCGTCAGTGTTTAACTCAATATACTTTTTCCAAAAGGTCCATTTTCCAGCTTACGAGTCATAATAGTGAATAGAATTCTAAGACCATTCCCTTTTATCATTTTAGTCAATCAGGTAGCCATGAGGTTATTATACTAGACTCCCCAGTGTTGTCAACATGTATCACAGAATGCAGTCCTAAACAATCCACTACAACACAGCATGTGCAGTAGAACGGATCCACGTTGAACTTACAGCTCACAGCCATCGGCAAAAATAACCAGATATACGACGTTGTATGAAATTTTGTATCATTGCATATGCAACATCCTGGTGGCAACACCCAGTCAGCTTTCCCCTGTTTTGCTTTTGATTTTCCTCATGCTTCCTGTTTATTTTTTTTTCATCCAATTCATTTCTTCTCTTGTTTGTGTGTTTATCCTTTCTCTGTAGGTTCACCACCTATACCTCCCCCAAAAGACATACACGCACCAACAGCTCACACAGGTTAGTATCGATATCCCCTGCCTGCACTTTTGCAACTTGAACTATATGTGTCGTGGTGCATGGTGATCAGTTTTTGCGTTGCCTGCCTTAAGGCAGGAAGACACATCGTGATCACTTTGTCCCCTGTTATCTGTTTGTTGTTGTTGTGTTGACGTCTGTTGTTGTTGTGAAAACAGGTTAACATTTGCCTGTAATATCTGCATACTTTTGATGATTTAAAATACCAAACTTGGTCATAGAGGCAACATGGGATCCTCATTTGCTGATGAGTCAAAGGTCACATACCAAGGTCAAAGGTCATGTGAGGTCAAGTTGTAAAATAGGCTGAAAATGTAAATTTGACCTAAATTGAAAAGTTTGAAGTTCAATTGAACCAACTTGAGTCATAGGGTGCAACATTGATCCCTCATTTGTTTGAATTTGGTCAAATGTCCCAGGCCAAGGTCAAAGATCATAATGAGGCCTAGCATACAACAACCCGCTATGGCAGGTGACACTGCGGTCCAAGGACCGCTGTATTTTTTAAATAATTTTGGATTGGCTGTAAGATATTTATTTTTTGGCAAGTTTCGATTTTTTTTTGTAGATTTGGAAGCATGTTTTCATCTTTTACATAATGCCTGCCAGAAAGCAAGCATGAGACAGTGAAATCAAACAACACCTGATGAAAGTGTTATGCCTCCTGCCACAGACTGCATAACATCAGTGTCTTTGCCACCTTGTTAATGACTTTGCAGCTTTGTACCCATCTTTCCCATCTTTTCCATAAGAACCATACACATGATTTAGCATTTTTTTTCAAGACGTTAAATCCTCCCTTCATGCATTGGGTATGGTGCTTTGGCCACGAATTTTTTTCCAATGCCTTGATTTGTTTTTTACAAAGTAAGGAAATAATAACCAATTAGTAATAACAGTTTTTAAAGATAATCATTGTCTTGTTTTTGCCATAGTTGGATTAACTGGGTTTCATTTATGTCCCTATCAGTAAATCCCATTTTTGGCTATTCATCATTCCTTTTTCAACGTTGTCAATGCACATACAAGCAACACACATAAAGGCTACATGTTTTGCCATATTGAACCTTCACTCTTCTGCACTGGCTTGCATGGTGAAGTGACCCACCATTGGGAACGTCAAACACCTCACCTTCCACAGAAACCCCCCTAAGTGGCGTCAAATTTGGTATCAGAAGAGAGCTATTATTTTCTCATTTAACGCCTGGGAATCTTTGCGAAAGGATATTTCCTGTGGAAATTATGAGCGAAAATGTGCTTTCGTTTTGGTCAACCAATATTAAATTTACATGGTACTCTATGGGGCTTACAAAAACATGTTTTTTGCTCTCACATCAAAAGGGATTGAAATATTGGCGCAGAATTTTATGGATGGGGTTTTGGGGTGAAGGTCATTCTATCAAGATGAAAAGTTCTGTATATACTTCAATCAGGTCACCCCCTTTAACCATTATGGTTACCAGTGGCGTAGCCAGAGGGGCAGGGGCAGTGGTCCCCCAATATTTGATATTATCAGTTGAGATGAGCCGTGAGTTCACTTGAAGAATTCAGGTCATGGTGCTTGCAGGGTCCTTTAATGCAGGCCGGATTGCCAGCAAAGTATAGGTTTAAAGTTCAATGGTCAGTGTGTGACAAGTAAATTTTACAAAATTGTGCAAGAATCAGCCCTCAGAAGACATTTAAAGCATATAAAACCCAAAATTTTCAGGGGGCTTAGCCCTCTGGACCTACAAGTGGCCTTAAGGCGGGCTCCTAGACCCTACCCATTCTCTGTCGGTTCAGATGTGACATTGCCACCTCCCACTTATCAAAATCCTAGATACGCCACTGATGGTTACCTGGTTGAGTATCATTTCTGCAATCATATTAATTAGGAAACAAACCAAAATATCAATGAAGTCCTATAAAATGTAACAAGTATCATTAGGGATGGGGTAAAAAATGTTGAATACGTGGCAAAATCTTAAGAAAACATCAGTCGGACAGGAGTTGAAAATGATTGTTTCAATTATGATATAGTGTTTAACCTTATTTATTAAAAGGATTGTAACATCTGGTACATATCTTACAAACTGTATAATACACATTGGTGAAGCTTGACCTTGGGCCCTATTAAAAATATTTGCCACTTTTCTGATTTAATAATTGGCGAATAAATGAAAAATATAATCAAATCAGAAAATGAAATTGCAAGGGAAGACTAGGAACTATTAAAATAGTAATCAGAGATTAGAAAAATAATGCTGAATTTGGAAGAAAAAAATGAATTTGAATCACTTACAAAAAAGTTCATGACTGGATACCATATAGGCCTTTTATGACTACACGTCTTACTCATTTTGGAGGAATACATTCATAGATTCTTTTAAGATGCGCTATTCATATTCCCTAAACACACCCAAAATATGGGTCTTTTAGGTCAAGTTTCTAAGAAGATCCATTATTTGGGCACAGTTTTTGGCAAACCTATCGCACGGAGACATCCTTATGGCATACTCATTTTAATCTAATGCCCCTTCGAAGTATGAGAGCAGTGCCAATTTCCAACTTGGAAAGTACCTCCTCAGTGTGTTTGCTGCAGTGATTTTCTGCAGGAATAGCTACGAATAAACATTCACATTGCCTGGTAGTGTTAATACATTGCATTCATTCATTAGCAGTCACAATGTGTGACTCCATCTGATTCACACAGACCAAAATAGAGTTATGATTGTCATTATGTTGTACAAAATATAAAGCTTTCAAATGTTAAAATTCCTTATGCCTCAAGCATATTTAATTAGAAAGTTACAGGCCTTAAAATTAGCTTTAAAATAAAGCTATTAATAGGCCACTGCATCATTGATGCTCTGGTTTTTATCATCTTTTTTCCCCTGTATCTCAATTTCCTCTTGCCGATATTGGTACTGAGTGAATCAGATTGGGGCACATTTGAATACATCAGATGATGTCATTTTTTATATGAGAAGACAAGAATATCCTGAGGTAGTTTGAAGCAATGAACAGGAAAAACACTCATAGGTGTGTATCCTGTGACAACATGTGCTGTAAGAAAATAGAATCACAACACAAAACAAATAGATTAATACTGCAGATCTGTTTGGAAGAGAAGAGTTGTAGAAAACTAGAGCTTAGAAGGTATTGTGACTGTGGGTGTTACATCAAGTAGAATGTATTAGCCCATTGTCTGTGGTTTGCTCAATTTTCCTAAAAACTGGCCTTATTGGAAGGTAGGATGTAATTGGAAATTCATCAAGTTTTGATGAAATTCACTGGTTTTGTTACTGTTGAGTAAGCATCGTAAACAATGAGTTGGATTAACATCGTCTGAATATTTTGAAGTTGTGATCCATGACTCGACATTTACATGATTGTCGCGATGTTCTTGAAGAAATCTTTACAAGATGTCATTTCCTTCTAGATATTTGCTATAGAATTATAAAAAAAAATGAACAAAGCCATGGCACTAGATCTAAACGGTTGAGCAATATTCTCATATAGTTTATCAAAAGGAATAAAGCATAAGGCAGCCATTTTTGTAGGCTGACTTCACATGATTAATAATAGCTGCCTTATTCTGTCTTGCCTACATATATGAGGAGTTTTCTGATGGTTGTGTACTTACAATTGTTTTGCATGATGTGGCAATGAGACTCTGTACTGATTGCTTTGCATGACTATGTTATATCCTATATTGAGCAATTACTCTGCAGTGCTCAGAAAATATACTGCAAAGACCTGGGAACTTGTTTGTAACAAGTTATGTCATCTAACAATATCAGGATATTTTGCATTGAGCATAAGCTTGATAGCCATTTGTAGACTTAATTCAGCCACCACAAGCATTATGATACTTTGCCATCAGAGAAGACCAATATCTGTGCTTTCACAAGATCGCCTGTGGCTAGTGGTATAGATGAGGTGACATCAATGTCTACAAACGCAAGTTAGCACCTGGTCTACTGACATGTTAGAGGTGCGAAGAATATGCCCATACAGTTACAGCATTCAATAGCCTTATCACGCCTGATTGAGCGCGAATTTTAAAAGCACAAGCCCTGCAGATGCTCACGCATACTGCCGGGCAGTGCTTTGTTCGTTGCCCGGCGTTCACGTCACATGTCAACTCATCTATAGCCAGCCTTCCCGGTCCATGGGGCAAAAATTTGGCGTAGAGAGAAGAATTTCAGTGAAGGAGGTAAACAGTCTAAAAGATAGTCAACAATTACCAATACTGAGGTAAAATGAGAAGTGGGTATGACTAGATAATAGGCCACACTTCTGTCCCTTTAATTTACATACAGAAAATACAAAATTATTTTCTTATAGAGTATTTTTAATCTGCACATAGATACTTATGCTAACAGTTCAGATGATTTAGTGTTGATGTGGCCAAAATCAATGTATATCATGTTCGATTTGCATTGAACAACATAATGACCCCAACTTAGGTGAAGATTTTTATGAATTCAAGCAGAACAAGGCTGTATAGATCATTTTGCCACATATCAACACACTGCATAAAATTTAATTGATAAACAGCCACATTGCTGTAATTTTGAACACTTTGTGGCTTGAAACTACTTCAAAAATTACAAAAATATATTTCTATGAATATTAGGTCAATTTTGCCATTATTCATATGCGACACAGTTCTGGTAACTTGCAGTTGTTATTATGTGGCTCGTACAATCTCAAATTTCAACGATTGTTGGCATTGTAATAATGTATTTCCTGAAATATTTGGTTTGTATTATTCAAGAATAATATTATAATTACATTTAATCCCATTGTAAAAAGGACACATTTGCTGATTACATTTCCTAAATAGGTAATATTGAAGTATTTTTAGACAAAAGTCAAGACTCAAACCTTTGCTTTCCAGCCAACCTTTGTGGCCTCTTTTTTTTCAAGTATGTGTTATTGCATAGCAATGCAAAACCAACATGAATGTTAATTGCAGTGGCTGAGACTGGCACTGACTGACTGATGTTGATGAATGATCAGTGTTTTATCCCCCTGGCTTGAAAAGCAGTAGGGGGATTTTGCGAGAGCATGCATGTCCGTATGTATGTACGTGTGTTCCAGTTTGGTTATGTTTTCGTTTTTAGGGCATATTCGAAAAGTTAAACGGGAAATCGGGTTCCTTCATATGTGGAAGAGGTCAATGGTCATATGAGGTCATGTTGTGTGTGTGTGTGTGTTTGCTTGTTTTCCAGTTTGATTAGGTTTTCGTTTTTCGGGTCGTCTTCAAAGGGCATGTACATTGCTTTCCATACAGATTCAGATGACATTCCCATACTTTGACCAAAACAAATACAAACTTCAAAGAGCAATAGATCAAGTAATTCATGCCCAGGCCCAGGATGTTCCACTACATTTAATTGGTGTATGATCCATGTAAACAGACTCTATCTCAGAAAGTACAATAGCAAGTGTTTTGTCCAAAAACACACCCTCAAGTAATTTGGAAAAAAGAAAAGAAGAGGCAAAAATAACATGTTTTGGGAAATGATGTACTCTTCACAGCAAAGTTGCACTTATAGTCTGTTTGTTATATACTTATAGTCTGAGAAATATTGACTTCAAGCAGTTCAGTATCGCATTCAGTATGTTTAAAATTAAGCATCTGCCTGAAAATTATAACTTTCACTTCTAAACTAAATATTAGCATTTTACAGACTTCATACTCTTGTCTACTCTGAATTACAGAGTAACAACACATGCCGACTTCTAGGCATAAGTCAAAGTACAAGCGGGCTGCAACCAAAGGTGGCACTGGGTGTACTCATGCATAGCCACTTGACTTAAAACTAGACAGAACTTATGTGTAATTGGTGTTCAGTCCCAGCTGGCTCATGCAGTGTAATCTGCTGTTGTTGTTGTAGGCCATCAGTGCTACCAAAAAGTAGGAATTATTATATCCCCCCCAGGTTCATGCCAAAACATGCAAAATCAGCCAATTTCCGGCTATTAGAGGTCCTTTTGCCCCCCTGGGTACCCCTCAAAAAGACAGGTCTGGATACGCTGGTGGAATGGGTCTGTTAGACCTGACAGAATCAAGATATGTTTAAAAATTGAAAATTAATTATGAAGAACTTATCTTTAATTTAAAAATAACCAAAAACAAGAGTTGTAGGTTATTTGAACACAATAAATGACAGTAAAGCTAGGTAAATATCAAGTAATATAATGCACAATGTTTTAACACAGAACACCAATTGGTGAGTGAATTGAATTTCCTCTTTTCATAGCAGGCATGTTTGCTGCATGTAACATTAACTGTTTATAAGTTTCATTCTTAAAATGTCTTTAAATAATATTCAAAGTGGGTTTCTTTTCAATTTGCTTTCTCCCCAGTTAATGATTTACCTTTGGTGAGGGATATACATGATGATTTGAAACCTGTGTAATCTTATTAACTTCTTTCTTCATTGTATTACAAAGTGTCACTAACATTCTTTTTCCAACAATTAATACAGATAAAATATGATCCAATTCCTTACAATTACTTGTGCTTAAATTATGCCCTTTTTACTTTTTAAATGATTTATAGGTCTGCCAACTTATGCACCAGTGACATATTCTAATCCAGTGGACGACTTGCCACCTCCACCTCCGCCAGTAGGGGGCGCCTATCACATGCCCGCAGATGATCCTCTTCCTCCACCACCACCCGAACTAACTCAGGGTAGTCCATATGCAGTATCAAATGAACCTCTGCCCCCTCCTCCACCATTGAATCCTTACAACGAACCACGTCCTCCAGTACAGGCTTACAAGCAACCAAGCTACCAGCGACCACCAGGTGGATCCAAGATGAACGGCGCCCAGCAGGCTCCAAAACCGGCTCCGAAGCCAGCTGGAGCTAAAGTACCAACACCAGAGTACTATGTGCCAAAGCCTTCCAGTCAACCAATTTCAACACCCGACAAGTCAGGGACAGAAGCAGAGATTGACGCACTGACTAGTCTCCTTGTGCAGAATATGGATTCGGGAGTGGAGGAAGAAGGGGAATTCTTTGGTAAGATTGTGAACACACCACTGGATGACCGGTGGTATAGTTTGGTTACTGCTCATTTAGACAGACCCCATAGCATTTATATAAATGGGTGCTTAGTGATAAAACTAGCTTGATCATCAGTAGAGACCAGTGATGGTAAATAAGCAAATCAAGGCTCCATCCATTGCTTGTTTTGGGTATTTTTACTTCTTTGAGTTTTTGTTTCAGAACTTTCGATCTGCATGAAAAACATGTTGAAACCTTGCTCGTAATTCAAATTAATGTGCCCACAAATGTTTGAAAATCTCATTTATTATGACAGAAAAAAATTAAACAAAAAATATCACTGGTGACACAATTTACACAACTGATCTGGATTATTTATTCAACTAGCTACTGTGCAAATTTTCTGAAATTTCATTATGGGCAAATATGATTTTTCTCAAAAAGTGAATTTTACACAGATTTCTATGGAGAATAGACATATAGAGCGGCCCTATAACATACAAATCATGATATTTGTAGGCCTATATTCAGTATATTGCAAGATTCCCCCAGGACAGCTTGCAAATTTATTAGCTACAATTAAAGATAATTTTTTTGACTACAAACATAAAAGTGATAACTTTAACTCATTTTGAAATGTAAACATGTCATCATCATAAATTGCCCACTTCCCAGTCTTGGTTCAAAGCCATTCAGAAAAGACTTGTACAAAGCAGTCACCTATGGCAAGCTATAAGGGTCATATTGCGGCAACGCATTATGAGAAAGTCGCATTGTATTGCCGAAATTTCGCAACGCATTGCGGTGTCGGCCAATCAGAATGATGAATTTCTGAATTTTTAAACCCAGAATGATTTGTAAAGTATCTGGCAATGTATTGTGAGAAAATTGCAATGCATTGTGAAGGCTTGTAACGCATTGTCAGATTCCACAACTCGTTGCAAGATACTTTGCCAAGCATTGGGGTCTATTTTTTAAAATACATCACAGAAATTCATCATTCTGATTGGCAACACAATGCATTGCGACATTTTGGCAACACATTGTGACATTCTCACAAATTACTACAATACGTTATGACCCTTATAGCTTGCCATAGTTACCAGATGATCTTTTTACAACACATGAGGGGGCGCCACGAGTGTGCTTGCAAGACGGATTGGGCATAGGTCTGATGTTGTGGTTATTAACACCAGTACCCGTATAACAGCTTCTGATTGTTCAGAATGAACTATAACCACTTACTCCGGGATGTTAATGTTTCATTAGATGCCAGAAATATCAATCTGTAATATTTAATTACAGTTAATGTTCACTGAAATAACACACAATGAATCATTTTGTTTGAGCCCATACTTTAACCTTTTTTTTTTTTTGGCCTTTTGTCACACAGGAATGGTGCGCTCCGCTGGCGGTAACAAAGGGATTGGTGAAAACCAAGGTGTACATCCATGGAACAAGTCGACCATATATTACTGTTTCAATCACTTGTGGACACATGCAACTCAGACTACGTGTCCAACCATTCTATCTATGCTTTAGAGGGAAAATCCTTCTGTGAAACTGCTATGTGGTATGTGTAACAGCTTTCAGTATTTTGCAAATCTAAATGGGGCAGAGCGGTTAAACAGTAAGTCAACCATTGTGTTTTATTAAGGTAGGTTATAGGTTTGTTTTGAGATTAGCATTCTAAGTGTTTCTAGAGAAAAAACAATTATTGACAAGTATTAACATTACCTAGAGCACTATTAATTGTCCCCGCCGAACAGTTCGGAACGTGGACTATAAAATGGAGCAGCGTCCGTTCGTCCGTTCGTCGGTTCGTCCGTCCGTGGTCGTCCGTGATAAAATGTTAACCCACTTTGTGAACGATTTTATCTGGAGGTCTCCGGAAGGGGCAACACAATGATGTAACTTGTGGGAAAGAAGCGGGGGGGGGTGAAGTTCTTGACATGGATTAGATTTTTGGGCGTAAAAATATGCTAATTAAGTTCTAATTGGCATAATTTATTAAATGTTCCTGCAAGGCCCTGTTTACAAGTTTTCTGGAGTTCCGTAAGGGCCTATAATTATTAACTTGGTGGAAGGAAGCGGGCAGAAGAGTTTTTCGCCCTGATTACAGTTGGGGCATATTCCTGGCGAATTGCGATATGGCAATGAGCTAATTAATATGCAAAAATCTGCGTAATTGCGATAATTTTTGGACACTGTAACATTGGTACTCAAAATTCTCAAAGTCTGCAATGAAAGCGTACATTGGGCAACAATCTTTATAATTGGCAATTTGAAAGTAATGTGATATATGCGGCCCCCAGCGGCTTAGTATGCAAATGATCTAATTAATATGCGAATTGCTGTAATCTCTGAAACGGTACATCGGATAGGCAAAATTCCTTCGTGTCTACAATGAGACTACTATGCCATAGAGGATGGGGTTTTGTGTTGGGGGGGGGTTAGTGTTGTTGATGGTGTTAGGTATGCTGGGTTTTTGGATGGGTGGTGGTTCTTTTTTGTTCAGATTTTTGGTGAGGTGGGAGGGTGTTTGGTATTTTTTTTTTTTTTTTAATTGATTTGTTTTTTTTTTTTTTTTTAAATGTTTTATTAGTTTACAAGTCTTGGTTTTTTTTTCTTTTTTTTTTTTTTTCCTGTTTTGTGGGAGAGATGGGGGTTTGCGGGGCTGTGTTTTTGGGGAGGTGTGGGGGTTTTGTAGTGGCATTTTATTTTACGCATGTTAGTGATCGCGCATTCGGCGGGACATATTTTAACGCATCGCGTAAATACAGTCGCCTTGTTTATCTTGCTAGTATCCCCAAAATAAATAATCTTTTTTTAAAATTCAATTCTATACATTGAAACCATGTTTAAAATCTAAAACTGAAAAAAATACAAAATATAGGTTGTTCAGGAATTTGCTATTTTTTTCCAATTTTCAATGTGTCCAAAAATCAGTCCCCGTAAAAGGTCCATGGGACATTGAAACCTAAAATTAAAATATCTCAAATGCATGTTTGGAAAAAAATTAAATTGGCATGTTAAAATGTTTCGTCACCATTACCCCCACATTTCAGCAATGTTCCATCAACACAAATTCGTCCAGGAGCTGTAGCCGATAATCCTACTACTAACCACTAAGCTAACCTTTTACGGGTAATAATCAGTGTCGTAAATTGAGATTATTTTATTTTGTTTTTTAAGAAGTATTGCCAAGTTGTCATTTTGTTTTTTGTTTTTCTGTCCAGTTCTTGTCTGTGGATATGATGTGGTGGGTTCTTGCTGAATCAGATTGAGATGGAAAGTGGCAATCCCTAATTATTTTATAACAAACCATATAACAGCGACTCCTATTCTCAAATGAAAATTTATTTTGAGGGTTTTCAAAAATTACTGGGTACTTGCACATAAAGGTGGCATAATAGTTTAATACATTAACATTGGTGTTTTATTTACTTTGCTTTCAGAACTCTCGTGGAAAAGTGCTTCTACCTTCTCTAACCAATCAACAGACAGGGTATTTGAGGTTAACATAAATTTTATTTGTCTGCAGTTGAGATAAGACTCACAGACAGGGTAAGTTGACGTTTAATAAATTGATGTGTCTCAGTTGAGATGAATCAACCATCCAGTGGTAGAGTTGACGTTTACAATAAAATTGATGTGTCTCAGTGAGATAATCACAGACAGAGTAAGTTGATGTACCTAAATGATGTGTCTCAGTTGAGATAATCACAGACAGGGTAAGTTGACGTTTTACATATTTATGTGTCTCAGTTTGAGTATAATCATAGACAAGGGTAAGTTTGAGTTTTTTTACATAATTTGATGTGTCTCAGTTGAGATAATCAAAGACAGGGTAAGTTGAGGTTTACATAATTGATGTGTCTCAGTTGAAGATAATCATAGACAGGGTAAGTTGAGGTTTACATAAATTGATGTGTCTCAGGTGAATAATCACGCGACAAAAGGGTAAGGTTGACGTTTACATAAATTGATGTGTCTCAGTTGAGATAATCACAGACAGGGTAAGTTGAGGTTACATAAATTGATGTGTCTCAGGTGAGATAACACAGACTTTCAGGGTAAGTTGAGGTTACATAAATTGATGTGTCTCAGTTGAGATAATCATAGACAGGGTAAGTTGAGGTTTAATAAATTGATGTGTCTCAGTGGAGATAAATCACAGACCCAAGGGTAAGTTGAGGTTTACATAAATGATGGTCTCAGTTGAGATAATCAAAGACAGGGTAAGTTGAGGTTTACAGAAATGGATGTGTCTCAGTTAGATAATCATAGACAGGGTAAGTTGAGGTTTACATAAATTGATGTGTGTTCAGTTGAGATAATCACAGACAGGGTAGTTGAGGTTTACATAAATTGATGTGTCTCAGTGAGCTAATCATAGACAGACACTATGAGCTGTAAAACCTCCATTCCCTTGGCACAGTTCAGTAGCTTCATTCACCAAATGTATAAGGAAATAACCCCTGTTTTTGGGCAGATATATGATACCAGATCGCACAAGGTCAGTTCATGTCAATGTTGAACAAGTACAACCCACTGACTGTGCCTGGTAGATGAGCTTATTGTAACTCATGTGAGAGAAGTTGAAAGCATGGAATACATCCTAAGCCTATATCATAGTAACTGTGCTGGCAGCAGTGCACAAAACCACACAGGTGGAAAGCAGTCATCACATTGACTTGTATATCAAACAAAATATCAAAATTAAATAAATTCAAGCTATGACAACTGCATATAAACCTATTGGATTGGTTGCTTTGCACCAAAGTACATATTTTGAAAATCACATTTGCAAAGCAAAAATAATGGTAATTTGATGATAGTAAAATGGTTAAATTCAAGTATTGTAAAATATCAATGGATTGTCAGGCAATATACTTTCTCATGTGGGTCATTATGTGTTGCCACTTTATTGCACAAATTCCTTTGAGGAAAAGCTGAGATGAATATACCTATTCATCTCAGGGAAAAAGAGAACACCGGTATCATTAAACATTGTATTAAAATAGGAAATCCTGGAGTAATTTAGGGACATTCAAACTAATAAAAGATTTATTAATTTGAACTTTAAGTAAATAAAACATATTGTTAAGCCTGAGTAGCAGTAAATAGGTTCAAAGTATTTTTTTTTCAGCAAGAGTTCTGTAATAAAAATATGGCAATTTTCGAGTTTTGAGTGGTTTCTCCTATTTTAAAGATAACTAATCTCATAGGCATTCAATATGTTCTGAGCAAGTATGTTTTTGAATAATTACAAGGAAATGGCTGTGTGTTTGATTAGCCAATTAACTGGCAATCTTTGTTGCCATAAACTGACAAAATGGCAAAAAAGGTGCTTTGCATAGTGCACACGTTTTGGAAGTTTTTAAAATACAATAGATTATTCTATGAAGTTTCTATAGAATATGAAGTTATTTTTTCCATGGTTAGAATGCTTGCATTAGCATTGCTTGATGCTTGAATCACGATACTTATCAATAACAGTTGGTGTTCGCATTATAGTTAAAAGGACGCTCAGAGATTTGGTTAGAAGGGCAACCTCAAATTTTCAAATTACAATGTATTTATAGCACTCCTCCATGTGTGCATTATAGCACTCCATGTCAACAAATACTCCAAGGAAAAAAGATGTAAACTGTTTCTTGAAGATAAAAATCATTAGTAGGTTATGCACATTTTGATACAAAGAAAATATAGAGCATTTTACTCTTATATTTGCAGAATTCAGTAAATCTTTATTTTGTTATGAGAATTTTAACTATAAAATTAAAAGTTATAAAATTAGCTTTTCTTTAGAATTGGTAACAATTAAGATTAGATATGTTGTAAGATTAGCTTAAATTATTGGTGCTGAGTCACAGTTAAGGCTAGACATGTTAAAAGTGCAACGAGAGATTTCACTATATCAGGTGCCCTAAAAAAGGGCAAGACATGTTAATGATTAGCTTGATGTTGGTGTGAGTCATGTTGGTGTTAAATCACAGTTAAGATCAGATATGTTGTAAGATTAGCTTAAATTGTTGGTTCTGAGTCACTTTTGAGGTTAGGTATGAGTTTAGCTTCATGTTGGTGTTGAGCCACAGTTGAGAGTTGAGGTCAGTAATGTTATAAGATTAGCTTTATGTTGGTGTTGAGTTAAAATTAGATGTTGTAAGGTTAACTTCATGCTATGTTGAGTCAGTTAAGATATGTTGTAAAATTAGCTTGAGTTGTTGGTGCTGAGTCACAATTGAGGTCAGATATGTTACAAGATTAACTTCATTTGGGTGGTGGGTCGCAGTTAAGTTTAAATGTGTTATAACATTACTTTCAATTGTTGGTGTTTGATCACAGTTATAAAATCAGGATCTAGTTTAAAGGCTACGACAAGCTTCTTTCTTTGAGGTAAAAGTTGCACTCACGCATTAGTAAATGTATAGTTTATTAGACATTTTTTAAAATATGACAAAAAGGTTATTTTGTGATCGTAGCGCTTAATTTTTTTATGGTTCACTAGATATCCTTGAGAAAAGGTCATTTTCAAATTTTCAGTTGATTCTGACAGTGCATTTTCATGTTATGAGCAAATGTTTGTATCATAGTGCCCCATAGGCCACCGTGTTGTAATTTCTGTCCGTTTATGGACAGAAAATACAAAATTACAAATTCCCTCCACAGTCGATCAATTTCACACATCATATTTGGCAGAAATACTATACTTGGACAAACGGTTCAGATGATATAAAAATCTCAACTTTTTTAGGGAAATGGGGGACGAGGCTGTGGATCACGAAATGCCCCTTTAATGAAGATTGCAGTGTAGTTTTTGTAGCCACAGTGATTTATCCATGACCATGCTCACCAATGTTAGGTCATGTTATCTAAGTTCTAAACACAGCTACAAGATGCACTCAGTGTCTTATATAAGTGTAGTTATGAGATGTGCTGAAGATCTAGATATTTTATATTTGCTTGTGAAACCCCCTGCTTGTTAATCCTTTCAGATTCTTCGTGCTACTGGCAAGCCATACCATCCAGCCTGCTTTACCTGTGTTGTTTGTGGTAAGAGTCTTGATGGAGTACCCTTCACTGTGGATGCAACCAACCAGATTCACTGTATTGAAGACTTTCACAAGTAAGAAGCAAAATTTATAGATTATCTTAACCCTGAAAGAGCCGGGCTTTTTGGACCCATCTCACCGCCGGGGGGTGGTGGGGATTCCGCCCCCTAGTATCTCAGAAACGGATTGATGAACTATCATATGTGTGGTACCAATGGATAGCTATGACCCTCCCAAGCCCATTGATACCAAAATAAGTACAAACATACCTTAGATGATGTCACAGTGACGTCAAACGTGACGTCATGAAAAAATGCAAAAAATCGCAAAATTCATGGTTTTTCGCCATTTTTTCAAGCAAAAGTTGGATTTTTTGGCCATGATGTGTGTCAAAGTATGCGCACACATGCTCTTACTACAAATAAATCAAATAAATAAACATAGTGAAACCTGTAGCCTTAGCACAAAAAAAACTGGATTTCTGCTGTTCCGTGTAATTTCAATGGGAAATAGCTTTCTTCGCACGCAGTGCGCGATTACGTAACGCCGCGTCATAACCGTAGGTCAGATTTTGTTCAAAATGGTCTTAAATCGAGCGCAAGGCTCAAAGAAAAAAGTAATGTAGTTTCGGCGTGGAAAAAATAACAAATAGGTGTGATACAACAAAAAATTCAAAGGGGGGGGGGGCGGATTCCGCCCGGTCCATTTCAAAACTCAATGACTTGTGACCAGTGGTTGATGGTGATTGTAAGCAATAAAATCCAGTTCCAACTTTAAAGAACTGGGCAGAACCGGCAAGCACCTGTAACTGAATTTTGAAGTACCTCCCCCAAAAAAAGGAAATGGTGATGGCTTCCAGTTGCATTGTAACTTTGAAAAATTTAAATGCACAGTGTGAAAGTTACTTGCACAAACTAATGCAAACATGTGAATACCAATGCTACTTGCATTCAGGATCAGACTCGGGTTGCGGTATATTTAGGCTTTTGACAGTGTTTGGCTCAAATTTTATTATTCAACATCCAATTGCATTCTATGAAATAAGCTAAATTTGTATATTTTAAGGCAATACCAAATTGAATTTTCATGAACATGCACACGTGCAGCAGATACAAAGTTAAATGCACAGAGAGAAAGTTACATGCACCTGTGCATGTGTGCATCTAGGTAATTCGAAGCCTGAATGGTGACTTTGCATGTTCTGTAAGTAGTGCAGTCATATACACTGTAAAACTCTCAGAAGAATATTGGCAATTTATTAAAAGTAACTTGATTAAATTGTTAAATCTCTGGACTTATTTTGAGGTTATATATGGCACTGAATTGAACCATGCGACAACTGATATACAAAGATACACAATGTATGAAGGGAAGGCTTCCTTTGTAAAAATATCACCTGGAGTCACTGTTTTTATAGGAACGTAAAAGTATTGTTAAATATAATACATTCACAGCTGTCATCACACTAACAGGCAAGGCATATTCTGAGTAATAATTGTTTGAACTGATTTGAACAATCTGCTGCATGATGTGTGCGTAAAGGTCGTACTGCGTAGACAGGCGTAAACACAACAATTAAAATAGACACGCGATACGTCCATGTACAGGTCACACAAGACGGTACTGCGTACGCTTAGTTCAAACAACTATTATGGCGACTATAGTAACTGAGAACAGCTTGGATATTAAGATTACAATTTAATGGCAGTGAGCTGTGTGTTTTACGCTGATGTAGGACCATGTATACTATTTAATAAAAATACCTTTTACAAGACGTATGTGCGCGACATCCACAAGGGGCTAGGCTTAGCAGTAGATAGCACGGCCCCATTTACACTCAACATGCTTAAAATACGCTTATCGTGTAAAAGGTATTTTGACAAAGAGTATAGTAGGAGACTCCAACATGAGCTTTTATCTTAAGCAATAAACAGCACATTTTTTTGAAAAGTGCCCCAATTTTCAAAATTTTATTTTTGCACAGTTATTGGTAATTGGTCTAGGAAACTACACGTGCGAACGAGAATGCTAAAAAAATGCGTATTTAATAATAATAAGACGATTGTTAATTAGAATGGGATCCCAGATTGTGCTTAACGGCAGAGCTGGAAATGTAGTTATGTCCGTCCATGATGAAATAGCGCCACACTCAAGAAATGACCTTTAACTTGACTTGCCGAACCATTAAAAACAACTAATGGATGAGTGTAGGACACGTACATGGGGCTATTTCCCGGTACTCATATTGGAAGGATGTTGAATTTGAATATTATCGGAGATCTCTGATATTAAAGACACTATCAGTGATTGAAAAATATTTGAAATTTGCAGGAATAGCTTCAAAGTGAAGGATAAGTCTGTAGGATTTCAATAAGTTACCTTTTCAGCTGTAGAATGGAAAGAAAAAAGGAGTGAGAGAGGGGGGGAAGGGAGAAGAGAAAACGGCAGTGTTCCAAGATATGCGTCTCCATTCAATTACGTGTTGTGTAAAGTGTCCGGAAACGGAAATAATGACTAAAATTCCGATTCTGTCCTATTAGTTGCTTCTGGTCTTATGACTTGGCAGGGATGTTGGATACCTGACTTGTTGCATACATGCAAAAATTGATGTTTGATGATTTTTTTCAATTTGCTGATGAGCCAAATCACTGATAGTTTGTCTTTAATTATTCTAATTACAAAATTCCTTCATTTGCGACACATAGACATTTTCGAGCTTAACCATTCACAGGTGCAGTTTACTAGACCAGTTACCAATGCAACGTGTAAAAAAAATCTCAAATTTTTTAAAAATTGGGTGCGCTCTTCAAAAAAAGATGCTATTATGCTTTAAACTTTTGGGACTTTTGTGTAACTGATCAAACCAGCACTCAATAGGAGTCTACAGGAAGCAAATTTTAAAACCAAACCAAAAATCATTAATCGAATATGGACTAGAGTATTTAGACTAATGTTCATAAGGAATTTTTGGGGGTATTTTTTGCAAGTCATCTTGAACTCAATTTGTTTGGAAAAAAAATATAGACTAAGTGCATTTTCGTTGTGTTTTTCGTAGGAAATTTGCACCACGTTGTAGTGTATGCTTGCAGCCAATCATGCCAGACCCTGGCAACGGGGAAACTGTTCGATAGTTCTTTGGATAGAAGCTTTCCAACACAGTTGCATACGTGTGCGGTAAGTAATCATGGATTCTCAGAGTCATCACTTAACACCATGAGCAGTAACACCCACATTTGATTGGTCATTCATAGGGTAAGCAAATTCACAATCATGTAACATTTACAGGCATATCTTTGTATGCTAGAGGTATCAAAATCAATAAGTTGGGACTGGTCTTGGTTATACAAATAAGGAAATTAACATAAAGCAGTCAACAAAAGGACCCCCGGGTTGTCATCTACACTTGACAGGAGCACAGGTGGATTTTTTCTTATAAGTTATAAGGTTTTTTAAAGGTACAATTTTTGATAACAGGTCCTGCCAAGGATCTATTTTACTGCAAAGTGTTATTAGTCCCATTAGTCGGTAACTTCAGAATCCCTGAAATGAGCCATGGGCACCCTAAAAAACCCACCCCCAGATGCGCCAAAATGTATCTGTGGAGAGAAGAAGAAGAGGAGAAGAAACTAAACACTCTTGGACTGAGAAGGGGAATTTTGTGAGAGATTGAAAAAAAAGGTCTCAAATTTGAAATATGGTCAAATGTTTCAAAATAGCACCGTACCATCATATTTTTTTTTTGACGTAAACATTCAACAATGTTAATGGTGACCTCTCTGTGTGGCATCGAGTGAAAAGGGTCAAAGGTCCATTTAAAAACATGCCTAAATAAAACAATTTTTTCCCCAGATATAGTTTGTTAACCTAATAAACATTCCAGTCAGTGATCGACGGTTGACACATTTAAGGGTCAAGGGTGAAAAAGCACGGTTACCGTTTAAAACTTGCAAACCAGACTATACCATCTCCAATAAACTGTAAAGTCTACGGTGACATCTCCTTGTGATCTATGTCAAAGGTGCAAATTTTAGACTAAAACAAATAAAAACAACAAGACCAAAGAAACACGCCGGGATTGACCATGCTTTCAAATGGAATTTTGCTGGCGAAATGATCGAACTTTTTTACTTTGATCTTTAAATTTGCAGGACTGTGGAGTTCAGCTCTCTCTGAAGCAGATGGTAGGGGCTGCTACCCTCTTGATGACCCCACTTATGCCGTGACTGAACAATAAACGCGTCCAGGCATCACAGCATCAATGAAGTAAACACATTGTCCAGACTTGATGTTACTCCCTAAGTATCTTGAAATGCTAAGTCATGTCAAAGCCATATGTGCGTGTACAGCTGACTGATTGCCAGTTATGTAAGAGAAATAGTTGCCTGCCATAATGACCACAATTAGAGGCTACTCATTGAAAAAATATATTCCTCCATGTATCAAAGTACTAATTGAAAGATTAACAGGTGCTTTGATGTTTTCATAATTATCTAATGAGTACATCTTTTCTATCTCTTCATAAGTTGGGGATCATGCAAATTTTCATGGAACCACAAAACAGACTGCTGTCCAAATAAAGAAATTACCAGGTTGTAACCATAGAGATCCATACTCTCATTCCTTTCACAAGATGAGTGTACTATAAGCATGAGGTATGTTAGGATGCGTTGTGAACATCTTGTAAAATGGATTTTGACAACACTGTAGTGTTATATAAAGTTTGCCATTGTATTCACTTGTTTGCTTTCATTTGCAATGTATTTAGAGAAAATAACACTGAAGTAAAGAATTTGTACACCAAAAACCAGCCGACAGTCAAAATCAGATGAAAGTTGCTGTTTTTTTACTTCAGTCACTTTTTGACATTGCAGATGCTATTAATTTTGAAATTATATGCATGACCTAAGCTTCATTTAAACTTCTGTCCATTTCATACAATAACATGTTCAGCCAGACTTTCAGATTCTTTGCTTCCATTCGATTTGGTGTCATAGCTTTCGCATTTTAATTTGGAAAGCTTGTATCATCGTGCGAGTTCAAGAAGGTCGTAAGTGCCAGTGCAATAACTCCTATTTGTCACCAATTCGCATCAAACTTGCATTTTGCCAAGTCTTTGGTCAATATCTCTTGACGCAGTTCTTAAGGCAACACAGTTGCCTGAAGAACCCTGTCAAAAGCCACTGACTCAAGGAAAGATAAATTGAGTTATCCCAATACATGGCAGCAGATGTATCACATGGCAGCTATTGCACATCTCCTTCATGCACTAACACAATGATATAGATTTAAGACAGAATAGGCTTTAATAGGTATATTTTAAAATAATAACCATGGTTACAACCTGGTATCTTTTTGTATTTACTGTATTATCATTGTGTCAGAAAGGGTATATGGTATTTTTAATTAACAAATCATTCTATTTTATTATGAATTAGCATTTTGCTGCAATTAATGACTCTCTGGTGTGATACATTTATTCAGGGGTTCAACATCACTTTGATACTAGAAATTATACTCAGATGAAGCTAATGCATTATAAGACCATGTATTCTTATTCTAACTATGGTGTTCTGGCTAAAGGTACCCATAAACCAACTGTCATTTTCTCAGGAGATAAAGATCAATTAACCATGCCTATTGGATTGACATTTTCTGCTTATTGCAAATTCTGCATTTGTTTCCTTTACAAAATGAACAAAAGAGTATAACTTAGATACAGTGTCCTTTGGTAAGTGGTAAATTTCTGCAAGTGAATTTATACTCATTGTTATGGGGAAATCATGTCAATCAGACAGTGTAAAAATATAATTTTATGAATTTCAAATATAGAAATTTCCACTGATGCCCAAACAGTGTCCACCATTAAAATCATCTTGCTCCAGCATGCTATCATGTGTATATTGTCTCACACAAGCTGTGCTTTGAGTGTTGTTTATACAGGAACAGTGAAATACTGAACCACTTCCAATTTTTTAAAAAAATATGGCCCTAAATCTTGAAATAAATGCAAAACAATACTAATATAAAAAGAGATACAGGTTGGGATTAGTACTGGATCCTAATCCTATTGTAAATCTATCTTGAGCTGCAATTAACATTTGAGCAAGTCCACATTTTGGAATACAGCCAAAAAACTAGCAATTTCACCTGTATTTTGAGAGGGAGGTTACAAATTTGCCAGATTGCACAAGAGTCTAAAAATCTAACTGTAAAGGACAATATTGGTAGTCATTTTTGAAATGCAATTTTGTGTCAAATATCTTGGCTAAAATAAGATTATTGGATGGGCTTTTACTATGGGTATTCATAACAAATGAAATAATTTGAATGGGTTCACCATCGGACAAATTTGAGAAACTGTCAAGCTTTCGTCAGTAGTAGCATTAACTTCATAATGGAAGACAAGTAGGCTGTCACATGCATTTTAATGGCACTGAAAAGAGCCATTCACTGAAGATTGCCCCTGTCAACAGAGAACAAGCAGACCTCGCCTCTCTGCTAAAATAGAGTTAAGGTGGCTCTGAAAAGAGCCGTTCACTGAAGACAGCCCCTGTCAACAGAGAACAAGCAGATCTCGCCTATCTGCTAAAATAGAGTTAAGGTGGCTCTGAAAAGAGCCGTTCACTGAAGACAGTCTCTTGTCAGCAGATCTCACCTATCTGCTAAAATGTGCTAAAAGAGCTAGTGGTAACATTATTAAAATGACCATAGCTTAATTACCAGGGAAACATTTATCCTGGTTTGTACTAGTAGTCTTCACAGTGTGTGTGACTTTGTATTTTAGTGGCATAAAACACATTGAAAATGTCTACTTTAATTTTGGCTGTGTTGCAACAAAATTGGCTCTACTCAAAATGTTCAGGTATGTCTAAGATGGGACTCGCAATAGGATTGAGATCCAGTGTTATTCCCAATTT
The DNA here is from genome assembly GCA_023653785.1 of Ophioderma brevispina. Classification (NCBI taxonomy): domain Eukaryota; kingdom Metazoa; phylum Echinodermata; class Ophiuroidea; order Amphilepidida; family Ophiodermatidae; genus Ophioderma; species Ophioderma brevispina. The sequence continues at coordinate 53,435 of JAMKCH010015579.1, forward strand.
CCCACCTTGTATTTCTTTTAGCAGTTGTTATTTGAAAACTGTGGTACCATATTTTTGTTGAAAGTAGGAGAGTGGAAGATGTTTCATGAAGAGGCTTGGGAGTAAACCTGTTTGATAATACTGTCAAATCTTTAATATTGCCTTACATAAAAGGCATGTTTAGATAGAAGTACCAGTATGGATATTCAACTCAAGTGGTTTTTCTCTCTCTATTTTATATTCCAATGAAAACGTCTGTATCTTGCTGTTTCACATGCCAAAAACCCATATTTATCAAAAATGTATGTATATTGTAATTGTAGTGATCACAGCATTATAACCATTGTTCCCTAAGTAGGTCCATTAGTGAATTACCAACCTCACCGAGATAGTCGGGGATATCAATGATATGAGTATATATCTTAACTATAATGTGCAAAAATTGTCATGTTGTGCCAGACACAAAACATTTTTATTATACATATGTAGGAATGTATTCCTAGTAGAAGTTGTTTTGCTGTAGGAGTGCAAGAAGGTCGTATCTGCATTAGCTGCCAGATGTCATTTTATGATATATCTATACCCTGTTCAGTGTAAGGTGGAATATGACCCCATTCTTTTGCCACTTATATTCTACACATTTTGTTGGAGGAGAGGCTCCAAATTGTGCCAAAATACACTCTAACTTCCATAGAATGTTTACCCCAGTGTTGCATTGTGACCTTGATCTTCTTTAGCATTATCTCAATTTACTTTAGCAGAGGTTATGTTCCATCTTATAGTGAACACACTATACTACCTACTTTGATTAGTGTCAAATTTTACAAGTCAGTGTTACTTGAGATGATTTCACCGCTGGTAAATGCTGTCACCAAAGGAACTATTGCAAGAGCCACTGACCAAAGGTTTGACTGGTTAAGTATCTGGCACTCATGTGAAGTATTTGAGCAGAAGTGTTCTTTAGCACATCTAAAAAACTGTCACCTTTTATAGTGGACGTCCACCACGAACCCAGTGTAAAGTCACCCCCAGGTCATTTTCTGTTTATTTAATATTTAAAAAGTACATATCCTAAGCTTTCAATTATACTTTGTTTGGACTTCGTACGATACTGAGCGAAGTTAAGGCCCAGTTTCACATTGCTCACATTTGACACCTTGAATGGAGAAAATCGCTTTAAAGTTCAATACCATAAAGACGAATAATTTCTAACATGCCTTAACGATTCTCCTTCGCAACCACATGTTCCCATGAAGCGATTCTCACAACAATTTCACAAAACAATATTCATACTAAATTACAAACACTCAGAAAGTTTAAATAAAATATCTTAACTTTTGCAGATGTAAGAAGCGCTACTATGCCTTTAATTACGTCAAACTTTTAAAACAAAAAGTAAATGATGTATTACAGAATAAAGTTTTTATTTAAATCAATTTCATTTTTTTTAACAATGCATAATTAGCAGTTAATGTTGTTGGAACAGTTACAAGGATCTTTTTAAATCTAATTAGTTTTAATTAATCCTAATTAATTAACGTTAAAACGTTCATTTGCTAAATACATGACACACGCTCTGTGACACTCCTGACACAGCTGTTCTTATCTTGTGACATCCTACACGGATGTTCTTATCTGTTAGGGACTACTTTTTGACACTTGCCTATCCAGTGACGGCCATTCATAATCTTGCCACACTGCGACTGCCATAGCTATTTTGTCAACCCAGGTAAAGTAAACCCCTAATCTGTACATTAAAATTTAAGCGTCAGGATGTGTTTAATTTTCAAAGCAACAAGTATAAAAAAAAGTTGTACACAGTTGGTGTGCAGAAATATAAACCAAAAAAGCAATAACTATTTGTATCAAAAGCACCTGTATTTATGAAGATCTGTAGTCATGGTAAGTATTTTAATACACATACATGATGAATTAAGCCTTTTCATGCGGAGACTGAAACTAGCAGACACGTCGAAAACGACGAGATGAAGCACACATTAATAAACTATTAAATACATGTCAGCAATACCGAGAGTCATGGTAATTAATTGGAAGAAATAAAAGGACCAAACCACTGTATCGCAAGTCGTCCGATTGGATTATAAAATTGCCAACACCCACTCTAAAATGTTTTTTTCAATCTGCAGTATTGGCATGGACGTGGTTTGTTTACAAAAAACCGGTGGGTGCAGCGGTATGCGATTTTACACTCTATCGGATCGCTATCGCCCCAAAATAGCAATAGCTGCGTGCACACGTGCAGGTTGATGTGTGGGTAGTACTATTACGCCCAACATTTTGGGCGACCCAACGCTCCAATTCTACACCTAAGTCACGTGGTTATATTCATCCAACAGATGGTAGTTTACGAGCTTAACAACCATATGTTGTTCCCAAAAACACTGTTGTAAAATCGTTGTAATTGGTCAAACGTGATTTGCCTGCTAAAAATAGCTTCTAAACCAGGAAGTGGAGATTCCCAGTTATATTTTGGTACCGAATTCGTAGGGGTAGCGTATGCTGCCCGCATAGGAAATGGGCAGTCAATCTGAGGAGTCATGTCTTGGATTTTACTTCTCTTTTTGTGGAGGTTTGTGAAAAGGAGCAGCATTTCTGAGATGACAGGGTCAGAAAAAATGCGATTACAGCCAATTCACGTATGGATTGACGCTATAATTTCGGTTGAATGATTCTTAAGGTACGATTATGATGGACTAGCTGAAAATCTTGAAAATTCCATAATTTTGACCTAGAAATATTTTGGCCTGTTTTTGAATGCTTCGGTGCACTTTACCTGGGTTCTGTAGTGGACGGTCACATATAACACCTACACAATATATCAAGGTGGTTTACATTTATTCTGCTGAAACTAGATATTTCAATGTCGTTCCATCCGATGCCACGAGGTATACTCACAGCATTGAGCAGTGCTCAGTGGACTGCATTCCTAACCGGCTCACCATTTTGCAACTGGTGGAAAAAGGCGGCAATTACGTAAAGTGGTTGCCCAGTGCACAACGCAGTGGCCACAGGGACTTGAACCACGACATTCAGATATAAATCATTTGGTCCACTGAACCACACTTGCTCCCAATGGATTACAAAGTCCATTTCTGAGTGAACTCGTATTGAAATGGTGAGCTGGTTGGATCTGTTAGCAGAGAAAGGATCTCAAGAGCCACTGACAAACATGTCACTAGTGAGCATGTAGCACTTGCATAGCACATTGAGAAATTAGATGTCAAAGGTATATTAATAGTCAAGGTATACTTGCAATAGTTCTTAGCTGGCTGATGCTGTTACCAGAGAAAACTCCACAAGAGCCAGTGACAACAGGTTAACTGGCTGAGCATCTGGTCAGAATTAATGTAACAAAGGGCAGCTATTAAAAATACGTACTATATTTCTCAATACAGTGTGTAATATTGACAAAGCAATACTGCCTTTTTGTGTCCTTATGTATTGAAATGAAATATTTATATGCATATTCAAAAAATTTCTTTTAACGTATTATGATGGACATTATTTGTTTATCCACTGGATCTTATTTTGGTTTTGTCCAAGATGTGATTTTGAGCAGATGTGGGGTGTGGTATGGCTAGGTAGTGCCCAGCTGTGAAAGTACGGATAAGCTATTGCAAGTAGTTGATATGAATTAGAATAAGATGTCAGATGATTTAAATTGTAATTACCCAGTCATTCTCTCCTTGGGTGTTTTTACCCATGGTCATAAATTTGCATGTGAGGCCGCAACTGCGCCATCAATCTGTCCAGTGAATTGGAAGTTCAAAACAATTGGTCTAACATTGCAGAAACAGTCGTGTTGATGGTAGTTCAAGGCTCTACTTGCCTAATGACAACAGGGTTAGAATTTTGGCAAGAGTCGAGAGTCTACCTCGCACAGACTCCACAAACGACTCCACAAGGAATTCCAGTTAGAAGTCTCAAAGCCGATAAAAGTTTTAAAGGAAACTGAAGCGAGGTAGAATCCAAATACGTTCCCAAACTCCACCTATGAGAATCCAAATAGACCCTCGTAGATATCCACTAAAAATTCTACCCTATGAAGCATAGACTTCAAATCAAAGTTATCGACCATGAGACCCCGATAAGCATCTAACAGGTCCAATCACAGTCACCTGGTTGGGGCAGAACTTAGCTTAGTTTGCTTGGCGTAATGCGCACCTTTCACAAGCACTTGGGATTATGTGAATGTATCAGGATGTGACGGTATAAGGATGTGAATGTATCAGAATGTATCAGGATGGTTTCTTGTCAAGAAAAATCGAACGCCGTTGGCCTTGTTCGATATTTTCAGACTCGTGCGGTACTATTTCTATATCCACCTCAAAGCCATCCAATATTATATTAACTCCTTCAACTGGGGTCAAAGGTTTTGTCAATGGGAGATGCTCCCTTCCTAAATACACCCTTGAAGAATATCCAAGGCTCATATTTTAGCTAATCCCATTTAAGAATACATAGCTCAAGTAAAAGTAAGTTTGAGCAAGTGTCATGGTCTACATTTTGATTTAGGTTAATTTGAATGGCTCTCATATGAGTTGAACTAAGGACATGTGCATTGTGTGACATTGATAGCCATGTAAATTTATGGATTAAAAGAAACCAAACCTTTTTTTTTTAATTTTCACAGATTATTGGTGAATGGAATAACTGAAAGACCAATAAATTCTTTCAAAATAATTTTAAAAATTGTATATCTTTCAAGGTGATTTAAAAGCTTCAAAAATGATTTTTGTGTACAGTTCCAAGATATTTTGCATTATTGTCTTCCAAGTTACATTGTTTAGTTATTATCTGATCAAACTAATTAAAAGTATCATTATTCCGGGTAATTTACTGCCTAAAGGACATGAAAATTACATATATTTTGTCATTTTATTTCATTAAGGTTAGAGTTTTTCTTGAAGTTCTTGTATGAATTTGCTGACCTTTCTTAGTTTGGTTTTGAGAATCCTAATTTGTTAACAGTTGTAGACCTACTGTACATAATGGTAAAATTAACCAATTCTCCTCAAGTAGGCATTATCGTGGGTAAAAAATAATGCAACTAGCAATGTCTATGTATTTTTTAATTAGTTGAGAACAAATATATAATGTAAATGTAATGCACATGTAGGAAAAAAAATAAGATAAAATTTACGGAAATGTATGAACTATATAATGTCAAATGTGAGTGTCAAATACATGCATGAGCGTGTCACAATGTTTTTATATTAACATGATCAGTATTTTTATTAACCAATTGTGGATTTGATATATTGATGTTTTTGTATGATTTTGTAATTACTGAGTAATATCTTTGATATATTGTTATTATCAAGTCAAGATGGAAGGAATCATAGGATCATTGAAGGATGTGTTACTATTTTTTTATTCTGATTGACATTTTGTCTCTAAGCAGGAACAACTTCCATTATAGCAAAGATCCACTTCCAAAAACTCTTGCTCACTTTCAATATCTGATGCACGCAATTGTCAAGGTATAACAACATCGTTTCATACCAGAGATGAGCAGGAGTCCAAAGTCATGCATTTTCGACAGGACCTTACACGGGGCGCCAACGCAGGGAAGAAATTTTGGCATAATTACATTATATCCTTCGCAGCTATGCTATATCATGTGCTTTATTAACCATGTGCTTTATACCATTAACAGAGTAAAGCACATGATACGGAGTAGGTGTGAAGGGTATAATATAATTATGCCCCAATTGGAGTGATTTGCTGTTCGTTGGTTCCAGTTAAGTCTGTGGAATACAGCAATGGCTTGGGTGGGGTTGGATTGAGTTCTCCCAATGCAAAAATTAGTTCAAATATTATACAGAAGTGGGAATCCATCAGGGGCTAAACAAAAATACCAGGATGAAAAGTATACCTTTTGTATCTAACTGGCCTTTAAGGATACCAATAATTCTACAATAACAAAAGGTTCCATGAGAGCCACATAGCTATTTTGAACTAATGCTTCTACATTATGTCACTACTTTCTGATAAGCCAGAATTCAACTCAGAAGGTTGACTCTAACTAATGTCAATCAACCAGATATGCTGTACTTCACAGCCCTGCAACCAATCCAGTTTACAATACTACATCTCAAATGCAGTAGTCCAAGTTTTATTGCAACCTTGATTATAGCTTTTGATACAAATTTGAGCAAGATCAATGTCTTCTAGATGGACTAGTTCTAGGATGAGCTGGAGATTAGATCATACGTGATGCCTCCAAAAGACTTGTGTCGCTGATTCTCATGGCTTACGCCATCTTTGGGATCACGTCACCGTGAAATTTTTGTTTTAGCATCTAGCCGTTGTCCATTATCCTTCTTACCTGAGCAAAATTAGAAATTTCCATTAATACCCTATGCAATCGCGGCAGTTATGCAGCTCATACTCGTTTTCAACTTCTGCCAATGAGATTTACCCAGTTAAGGAGTGAGGGGAAAAAACTTTGGCTGAGCATTCATCCTATAGTCGCTAACCTAATTGTATAGAGAGCACCAACTAAGTTACATTTTTAGAACCCTTGTGACCATGCAACAATTCTTTTGCTTTCTTCTACAAAAATGGAAGCATTCTATAATTAATATCCATAGGACCTTTCATGTCCATGTGACCTTTCATGATCCCAATTTCACTTAAGCGAACCATGTACAACTTCATCTACCCCTTCATGCATTTTTGTGTAAGCCATAGTGTGTAAGGAATCTCTAGTATATGCATGTCCACATGTACACCTTCCCCTAATTAGGTTGTAGTTGCTGCAACAACTTGAGGAGAAATGGTTCACTTTTTGCTGGTTTCTTCGAAAAATGTCTAAAATTTAAGCTAGTTTAGATGAAATTTTACATAAGTTCTGGTGACGAGGTGTTCAAAAATCCCAAAAGGACAATGGGAGGGGGTGTAGGTCAACTTCTACGCAAAAATCTGCACAAGCGGAGACCGCTGGCCCCCCAAAAAATGTCCACTTCTTTCAATGCTTCACACCCCAAATAAATTCTGCGTATGTGTCTATACGATGGATCAACTATAACAATGTTCCAATTTTGCTGAAAGGCATACCAAATAGTTTGTCTTGTCGCAAGAACCCTCTGTGTATAGCTTATGCAACATACAATTTATGGTAAGAGAGCTATTGGCTGAATGCTCAGCTTAAGTTTTCTCCCGTCACTCCTTAACTGTGTAAATCCCATTGGCAGAATTTGAAAGGGCATGAGCTTGCATAACTGGCGATATTTGCATAAGTTATTGATGGAAGTTTCTAATTTTTGCAGGATAGGAAGAGAACTAACTACGCTATATGCTGACAACTAAAAATTCACGGTTGAGTGATCCCAAAGAGGGCGCAAGCCATGAGAATCACAGCACAATTCTTTTTGAGACACACTGTACAGTACTCAGGGTAATGGTGCAGTTTAGGACCCTAACACTATTAAAGGATGAAATCTTACTAATTTATCAATCTAAAGCATCCAGATGAGGTTAGATAGCTTCCAGGAACACTTTTGAAAGAGGTTAATGCTTTGGAAAGAGGGGCAAGGCTTGAAAAAATGAGGGAATTATGGAGTAAACAGGACAATGCCCAAATAATTGCAACATTGCTATACATGAAAAGCACCAAACATCTAAAAAAAATCATTTGAGACTTAAATCTACTTTAAAAATGAATATTCATTCATTGAAACAGGGTTTAAGGGTAATCTGAAAAAGGGATTTTGAAAAGGAGGAGAATTCGTGAGTAAAAACACACACGTTCGAAAGCGAAGATGCCATCTTGAATCGCCGAACTAATTATGCTAACCCATCCCTGATTGGTCCAAAAGTTTGAGGGACAACCAAGGGGCTTCCGATTGAGTAAACTGTCATGTGTGGCCATTCGTCCTTTAGGAGACGTTAGTTGTCGGTCTGGGGACAGAGAGTCACAATGTACATGTACACATCGCAGTCGTGTCAAATAAGAGTAGGGGGTAAATCCCAGACCTGTTCCAATCCGCCCCCACTTTAAAAAAAAAGCGGGCCATGTTAGGAGCGTCCGTATCATGGAATACGCGGCCCCAGATCAGATTACTCAGTTGAAATAAATCCTGAAAACCACAACAAGCCCATTACATCTCACTTGGGACGTAAGAAGAAGCTGGAAAGGTGAATATTTTGACAATTTTCCCCAAATTTAAGGACTATTTTAAAACAAAAAGTGTCCTAAAGAAGACATCAGAAGAATTATAGAGGGTTTTCTGAAGGTGAGTGGATCACTTTCTGGGGGCAATTTTAAGTAGAATTTTACCAGTAACCATGGATGGTCCTAAACTACACTATTGCCCTGCTCAGTCCAGGCCAAATTACTGACGGATAATAGGTACATTTGAAATCAGTTGCAATAAAACCTTTCAACACAGGACAAAATAGGTGGTAGTGTGAAAGTTGTTAAGTTCTTTTGGGCTGAGGTGCAGAACGAACATGCCTCATCTCTTTGAAATTTTTAGAACATTGGAACGGAGACACCTTATAGGGGAAATAATAGGCTCATGCTGGACTTGGGGAAAAGTATGAGAGCAATGGCAAGATAGCGCTGTACAATTCCAATTTTAAAGCATCCCATATGTACTGATGATTTGCAGCCGTTTTCTTTCTACTAGAACCTATACGGCAGCTTACACCGTTTAGCTTTTTAAAAAAAAATTATAGCATTTTTGGTTCTTTTTTAGGCAACAAATCTTTTTTGGTTATTTTTTGCATTTTTTGGTCAATTTTAGGAAAATCATTACGAAATTTGAAGCGGGCATCATCAACAACCCAATATTTCCGCCACCATTTAATAAAAACAATTATGCCAAAATATCTAAAAAGCAAAATTGACCTTGAGACATGGCCCGCGCACTGATAGAAACAGGTGTAACCACATAGCTTATCCACAAACGGTTTGCAGACAGTCACTGTTTGTACACTCTCATCTATGTGGGAAAAAATACACAGAAATACTCCATGGATGGCGGTATTTCGTCTGTAGGTAGGTAAAGAGGCAGAATAAAAAACAGCACCTGACCGAGGGGCCAGAACGTTTGTTATAATTTGGATATGGCATCATTACAGTGATTGATTCGTTCATTGAGTATATGATTACTGACAGGGTTGCTTAGTCTTTTCACTGTTTGAGGAGTCACTACATTAGACACATGGTTATGCCACACATTTTCACACTGACATTCATGCAATTTGAAACAGTGAACTATGTTAACATTACTGTGTATTGCTTATTTTCTGTTGCACCATTTCCAGTGTGTGCAAAAGTCAGAAGCATAGGATTTTCTTTCTGGCTACAATATTTAGGTGTACTTGAAATGAGTGTTTTTTTTTTTTTTTTTTTTAACTTAAACCCTGCTCATCTCTTTTGAAATTTTTAGTAACCTTGGAAACGGAGACACCTTATAGTGGAAATAGGCATGCTGGACTTGGGGAAAAGTATGTAAGAGCAATGCAAGATAGAGCTGTACAATCAATTTTTAAAGCAATCCCATATGTACTGTATGCAGCCGTTTTCTTTCTCACATAGTAACCTATACGGCAGCTACACCGTTTAGCTTTTTAAAAAAAAATTAATAGCATTTTTGGTTATTTTTTTAGCATTTTTTGGTTATTTTTTTAGCATTTTTTGGTCAATTTTAGGAAAATCATTACGAAATTTGAAGCGGGCATCATCAACAACCCCCATATTTCCGCACATTTAATAAAAACAAATTTATGCCAAAATATCTAAAAGCAAAATTGACCTTGAGAAATGCCACGCGCACTGAGAACCGGTGTAACCACATAGCTACTCCACAACGGTGCAGACAGTCACTGTTTGTACACTCTCCATCTATGTGGGAAAAAATACACAGAATCCTGGCTGGCGAGTATTCGTCTAGTAGGTAGGTAAAAGAGGCAGAATAAACAGCACCTGACCGAGGGGCCAGAAACAGTTTGTTATAATTTGGATATGGCATCATTACAGTGATTGATTCGTTAATTGAGTATATGATTACTTACAGGGTTGCTTAGTATTTTCACTGTTTTAGGAGTCAATACCAGGGGGTTGACACTTAGCGCCTGTCGTCTTTGCTCCTTTACCCCTTAATATGGCTATGGCAAAATACGAAAGTTCGTGCATACCAACGAAATGTATGGTCCCTCCTGTATTTATTAACCTCACGGTATAGAGTTACGTGTTCGCCGTTTGTAACCATGATAGTATTGAACTTCGCATTGCAAGACTCGGCTATATATAGCGCCCTCGATCGCACCAAGGCCCATCCCAGTTTAAGGGGTTCCTACACTGAATGTTTCACAATGTTAATTATTTTGTATTTCAAATGCGCCTATTCAGTTATTTCAAGGTCGAATTTGGTATGTTTAGTATCCAAATTTAGCTCCTTTAATGTTCTTTAGGTTTATTGAATCTATTTTTATGATTCAAGGTTATATATTTTGCTACAGCCCTTGGAGTCTACACATTCTGGTCCCTTCAATTAAAATCTCTTGGAAATAGTTTAGTTCCCTACAATTTGTTTGTGTAAAAAGAACTTAATTAACCGTATATTCTATATTATAGCAATTCAGAAATTCACAGCTTTCATATAACACTAATTTTACGTTTTAAGTCCAAATAGTCAACAAGATTATCGCCTATCCCCGAGTTTTGCCTGGACTTTTCAGTGCTGTGTCTCACCCCTTAAAATCTAACCCGAGTCGTTATAGCACCCCCTGTAATCCAAGGCCCAGGGACCACTGTTCGTCCACAAGTGTCATCTCCTTATTTTAATCCTCCTTGTCAATACATTAGACACGTGGTTATGCCACACATTTTCACACTGACATTCATGCAATTTGAAACTCAGTGAACTATGTTAACATTACTGTGTATTGCTTATTTTCTGTTGCACCATTTCCAGTGTGTGCAAAAGTCAGAAGCATAGGATTTTCTTTCTGGCTACAATATTTAGGTGTACTTGAAATGAGTGGATTTCAAACCTTTCAGCATGAATTTGATTAGCACATGCACATTCCTTTCTCTGCTTGAACATTCACATGTCAAGAGTTTTTGCACATCCTTCATTAATCTTTGATTTACTGGAAGTATACCAAACAATTTTATCAGCTTAAGTGATTCATTAGTTTTCAGTGGCATAGCATATACTTGTTCTTAAAATGGGTGTGAGGAAAACACGAGAATAAGAAAAATATAAAAAGAATTAGATCACTTTTTATCAATTAACTTCCAAAATTTCCAAACACATCCATAACTGCTATGAAGTAAATATCTGCATATAGCTCTCAATGAATCAGTGTACCAGATTTTATGACAGTTACATTACCACACTGCAGTACGTTGTTTTGATTGACTAGTCCCACTAATTTTTATGGCAAAACTATGTATCTCAAAGTTACATAGTTTTGCCATAAAAAAATGAGATTTTGAGAGAAAATGACATGCAACTTAAAGATAAGCAGTTTTGCTGAAAAGAATGGTAAAACACACTCAAGTTGGTATTTGCTATCTCATAAGGGAAGCATTTAAGTCATATAAGACTTTGCGAAATGAAAGCAGTGCCTTCAAAATGCCCAGAAATAACTTTATCTCAAAAAGTCAAAATTTTGAGTTACATATAGTTCTGCCATGTAAGGGCCATGGGATTCCCTCCATACAACTGTAAGACTAACATATCACAATAATTAATTTGGATTATTGCAAATCTACTGAAGCTTTGTGTGAATGGTACTTGATGAAATTCTAACCCTGCCCAATAGTGATAATCATAACTGTATAGGCCAGTTTGAATTTTAATCAATTGTCTTTTAATCATTGATTGGTCCACAATAAACAGTTTGAGTTGTTTTATTTAGCTAGAGTACAGTAGCTTGCATTTATATTTTGCTCTCAGTTCAATACCATTCACATCAGTTACTGTAGTTGTTTTAACAGGAACCTGCCTATATCATGTAGACTTGTTTTTGAAGTTCATAGCCATTACTGATATGTTTCATAATTATCATTGAACAAATATGCAATATAACACCTCAGAATAGCAGGATATCAATTGAGAACTCACTTCAACTTGGTGATTGCATTACAAAGGGCACAGAAGAAAAAAGTGTAGTAAATGCTAACAAGATAGCTGGAAAGTGCATCTATTATCACATTATTGAATAACATAAGGAAGTTAGGCAACTTTAGAAAGATATGTTCTCAGTCAACTTGTAGTAATAACAAGAATTGGAATTAAATACCATCAATTGATTTTGGAAAGTTTTTATACTTCATTCGTCTAGAAGTAAGGAGTGATGTAATTACTTCCGTGTAGTTATTTTGTACATGTATTGCACTTGCCGACTTTGTGCACTCATGATTTAAAATGGGATTTCCCATAATGCTCATACTTAGCACTGCATAAAAGTTATGACATGACTCATTCAAGCTGGCCAAAGTGTACTTAAATCTTAACACTGGGCTGTTATCTGGCTTCTGATAAATTGCATCAGCCACAGCATAGCAGGTTGCATATCAACTGAGTCCCTGATTTAATGCCAATGTTCTACTGTGCAATTTTAGTTGATCAATATTAACATTGCTTTATACTAGTATTATGTCCTAGAGTGGGACCTCTACATGATTGTAGGCATACTTGGGTTTAAAGGTGCATTTCGTGATTCCAGCACCTTCTGTTTTATTCATGGTTCACTAGATATCCCTGAGAAAACCTTATTCACGAATTTGAGTTGATCCCGATCTTGCGGTTTTGTGTTATGAGCAAATACTTGTTTCCCACGGTCCCATAGGCCACTGTACTGTAATTTCTGTCCGTTTACGGACAGAAAATACAAAATTGCGAATTTCTTACATATGCGACCGAATTTGCAAGTAAGATTTGGTACACATGGATTACTAAGGCTAACGGTTCGGATGATATAAAAATCTCAACTTTTTTTAGGTAAGTCAGGGGGACGAGGTTGTGGATCACGAAATGCCCCTATAAGCTGATTTATGAAGTCAAATAAAATTGGCCCGGGGGCCAGTTGTATTCAAAGGTGGATATGATGCGTGAACATGGACTTCCGAAATGCACCCTAAACACGTATTTCCACCGACTAAAAAACAGACCTAAACAAGCAGTTTTGTCTGTTTTTGCTACCATAAACTAGTCTTTTGTCAGTTTTGCTACCTTAAACAAGCAAGCAATGCATTATTATCTTGATAATATACCCTTATTATCTGGCTTTGCTCATGCTGCTTTACTTCCAAATTACAATATTTTTGATGATTTTGATCTCGCGTACATCACAATTTCATGGTTACGAAAAAAACATACCCTTTTTTCCATATTTTGCTGTTTTTGACACCCTAATCAATGTACGCGCGTACATCGCCTTTTGGAAAAAAGAGACCCTTTTTACGCGTTTTCTTGTTCACACATCATATCCACCTTTGAATACAAGTGGCCCCCCCCGGGAAAATCGGCTGTATTCATTCCTTGAGATTCAAATTCTTAAGGGCACTTATTTTCATTGCCAGTAAGCGAGAGCATCATGACCATTAGTGCTGAAGAATGCTTTAAAAATTGAAATGGCCCTGGGGCATCAAGGCCAAGTGTAAAGGCAACAGAGGCCATGCCATAGCTTCATTGAAATGGCCCTGGGGCGTCAAGGCCAAGTGTAAAGGCAACCGAGGCCATAGCTTAATTGAAATGGCCCTGGGGCATCAAGGCCAAGTGTAAAGGCAACAGAGGCCATGCCATAGCTTCATTGAAATGGCCCTGGGGCGTCAAGGCCAAGTGTAAAGGCAACCGAGGCCATAGCTTCATTGAAATGGCCCTGGGGCATCAAGGCCAAGTGTAATAATAATAATAATAACAGAGATTTATATAGCGCCTTATGCTATTTGGCTTCTAAGCGCTTTCACAAATGGCCGCTGATCACTTTGGCCCAACCATATCATAAACCATTTCGCATCATTTCTAGGGATGCAGCAGATCAGGATCAGCGCTTTCCCTTATCAGCAAACATACATCGAGATAACCACCGCAGCCGGGACCAGCTTCCCAAATATCGCATTGATAAGTCGGGACAACCAAGCAGTTAATTTCTTGTCCAGGGAAATTACAAGATAGCCGAATCTCACAGGACTCGAACGCACGCTTATATGCATGGAGGAGCACAGTACACTGGAGTCGAGCGCCTTACTGATTGAGCTATCTTGTCTGCCCTAAAGGCAACAGGCAAAGGCAACAGAGGCCATAGCTTAATTGAAATGGCCCTGGGGCGTCAAGGCCAAGTGTAAAGGCAACAGAGGCCATGGCTTAATTGAAATGTCCCTGGGGTGTCAAGGCCAAGTGTAGAGGCAACATAGCTTTTATGGGGTCCCTTAATTTCATGGCCTGACCTTATTCATCCCAAGGTCATTATATTTTCACTGAGAGATAAGTAGGATATAGTAAGTCATCTGCAACACTGCTTGTATGCTTTTGTAACCCTGTAACCTAACCCCTGAAGCAAAGTACCCAATTAAAATATACATTGATGCATTGAATGCATGTTTATGCTTTTTAAGTGCATTTTCTTGTAGTCTGAGCTCTGTGTGATATGCTGAGCAAAACAACAAAATTCATGGAACAAATGTAATCATTAACAGGAGTTTTGTTTGTAGATGTTAGTCATTCGCACTAGAACCCATATACCTGTAACAAATGATGTACTATTATATTACCGAAAGCATTTCCTTATAGTGATTTTGTAAGAGCTGTCAACCAAACCATTACTGTGTACTGCTTCTGAAGATCATGCATGAATTGGATATATTAAAATGAGTTTAATCATTGTACCATTCTTTGTGTGGTTTTGATTTTCTTTGGTGATTTTGTAGTGTCATTTAAAGGTGTTTGTTTTCCGATTTTTTGTCTATCGTGTTCTTTACTTGATACGATGGCCTGACACTTACACACACTGACCAGCAAGTAACCGTGGGAAACAAACTGCGGTTTTTTATCTAGACGCAATAATGCATATGCCACGCCCTATTCCTACTGTGCTAATATTGATGGTTAACCATTAAACAAACGCATTTGTTATCTGTATCTTGAGAAAGAACATGATTTGGAGCTAATTTTCAAGACAATGAGAAAAATACGGCCTTTCTTCTGAGTTAAAATTGATACTACTTTCCGGGTAAATCGGGGGGGGGGGGGACAAAGACGATGGAACAAGCAATTTTATAAAAAGATTATTCAAGGTTCTTGGCATCAGAGATTTTCATTTAATCCCCACGCATAATGTTTGGGCATGTTAGGCGCTTCCGTAGCATGGATACACGCATCCCAGATCATCTTACTCAGCTGAATAAATCCTGACACCCCAAGCCGTTACCAATGACTTTGTGCATACGAAAAGAAGAAAGACAGACACCCTGCATAGGGTACCAACACCACAGGCCACAAAAATGAGTATTCATCCACTTGAGTACACATGCAGTCAACTTAACACACAGTGCAACCCATTGGGAGCAACGTGAAATGTACTTTAATGAAAATAACTTTATCTCAGAGGCTTATTGTGTTGCCTGCAGTATTTCAAGAGACCCTTTCTTTTTATTAGCCCTATGTCAGTCCACTGTTGGATGAATCTCAACATGTTTCCATGCTGGATTTCGGCCTACCCTTCAACGCTGGCCTAGTTTGGGTTGGAAGGGACCCTGGTACCGTGAGTAATGTGTGCAGGTAACACCCGGGATGGTCGTCTACTCTTTTCGATAAGGTCCGCACTTTATTCACGCTGTTCTGAATGACTGTCCTTCCCCGATACACGGGACCACAGCTTTACATGCTCCCAAACCAGAGGCGCCGGCACCCCTGTTCGTTATCACCTGCACAGTTTAACCAATGGATTGAGCAACGGCAGAAAATTTTTCCATATCACACTGCTCTGCAATTATGCAATTTTCCGACCTTATAGTAGGAACATAGTTGAGTGTGACCAAGAACCAGACTCTCGCAGGGCCTTGAACAGGGCTGCGCGGTCCGATCTTTTACTCTGTGCGATTGTTCAGCACTTAAGACCGAGTCGCCAGCCTCGCCCCCCCTTTAAAAAAAAACCAGTCTCAATTCTGTCTGCCCATGTGGGCAGTGTGGCCATCTGCTTTGCTTTCAAAGGTTTATAAGTTTTTTGGAGAAGTCTCTCATGATAAGTAAAGTCCAGATTGCTCAGAAATTGGGTCCTAGAGCCCCTTGGGACCTTCATATAAAATGAGGTCAGGGTCATATACCCAAGGTCAAATATCAGAGGCAAGTTTATAACTTTAGCTCAATATGCCCTTTTGAGCCGTCATAATAGGTCAGGGGTCAAAATACCACAGTTCATAGTCAACCAAACCTTAGGCCATGCATGCAACATGAAACCTTCATATGACCAGTAACATCGAGGAGGATCTACTCCACAGGTCAAGGTCATGTGAGGTAGTTATACAATGTTTCGCGAAAGCATGTAACCCTGTGTTCATGAACCGCTGGTTTTTAAGTCAATTCCCTAATTCCGCTACATTGGGTTACAGCAGTATAAATGGGCCTTTACATAAGGTGTTTTTTCTCTACCCAAAGACTAAACTAGGGATAGTAATGGAATGTATTGTTTATGCAACACCCTCATTTATCCAATGCTTACTTGAGACTCTATCAGCAAATGACAAATGAGCATGCAACAATCGCAGTCAGGCACTTCAGGACAATGTAGAGTACACTCAATGTTAAAGGGGGTGCCAAATTTAAGTAGAATGGCCCTTTACCCCAAAACCCCATCGTAATTGTTTCCGCGATGAAAGTCAAGCCTGTTTTGATGGGAGAGCATTAAAAAACATGAATGTTGTAAGCAATAGAGCACGTTTACTGGCTTTTGTAATATTAAGATTGGTCAGCGACCAAACTTGGGTGCACGCATTTTTTGTATAACTTCCAGAACCACAAACCTCATTATAGGTCCTAAAGATTTCCAAGGGTAAATGAGAAAATTAGTATTTTCTTCAGATACCACAATTTGGAGCACTTCCACGTAAAATCTGGGGTTCTGGGATCAAGTGCTATTGTGTTTCGGACCTTGGCACCCTTAATATGTACGGCAATGACAGGCACGATCCCGGGTGTAGAAGTAATCATTGTCTGCCATACTCACAGTCCGGCGGGCACTCAATTCAGTGACGTACTCTCCACGCAACATTCGTTTCACACTTTTCCGTTATCGTCTATGGAGCCCGGACTATGGACCTGCCTGTCGGAATATAGTTGCTTTCACCCCGGGTTCGCGATAACCTGGGTGTTTTAAAAGCACTACTTGTTTGAAACCTGTTTGAAAAAAAGTAGACTTTGACAAGAAGTCCACTTTTTGGTGATGAGATGTTCAAAAGAGTCCTAAAAAGGAAATGGAACAATTTATGGGGCTTACGTCCACTTGTACTAAACAAAGAATCCACTTTTTCGAAGTCCGCACCCCCAAATCAATCCTGCATATTAAATTATGTATTCCTTTCTTCCTTTTGATCCCCATTTTGTGTTGCTCAGCAGAGCACAGAAGAATAAGGGAAATTCACTCTTTCTGTAAGTTTTGGAATTTGTTATCTCCTGCCCAATGCTTGGAGCTGCTTGGAGACCCATTGCAGCCAAACTTGATCGGAGGAACCATTGGCCAGGTTCATACACTGATTGGGGTGAGAGGTCATGTGGGCAATTAAAGGGGCATTCTTTGAAAATCAATCCATTATTAGCTACTCGGGGGGCTGCTCCCAACAAGTGGGGTGCAACGAGAGATTTCACATATCAGGTGTCTCTAAAAAATTGAAAGCCCTGATTTTGCATTGATGTAAAGCTTTCCACCAAAATATCCCCATCTGAAAGGATTAAGCTGAAAATTACTTCTTTGGTACAAATTTTGATTGTGAAATTTCTAATTTATATTGTAGCAAATACGAAATTCAGTCTATAATTTATCATAAGCAAATCAAAATCACCTTTTGTTCACTTTTAAGACATATCTGTAGCCAAATCTATTGGGTATCTAATCTATATGAAATCACATATACGCACTAAATGCCCGGGGGGCACTTCTCAATGACAAGGGGTATCATCCGTGTCCAAGCAATCACAAAAAGCACCCTAAATACGTATTTTCGAAGCTTGAATGTTCACCCCTAAACACGTATCAGCAGCGCAATTAGCTACCCTAAACAAGTACTTGATGGAATTTGCGCCCCTAAACAAGTATTAGTAGCGCAATTTTGCATACCCCAAACAAGTATTTGTCTTTCTCCCTACCCTAAGCAAATAATTGATGCTATTATTACCCCCTTTATACGTAAAAACCCAAAACCACATTCTTTTGGACACCAGAGAGGCTTGTCTGAGCTTGGTGTAATTCAGAAAATATCTGGGGAAAGGAAGAACCGCTCTCTCTCTCTCGCGAGAAGCGCGAAACCCATGCCAAGCATGGTTTGCCTTTTCCGAAGTCAATTTTGATTAAAAACTCTTTGATATTTGTAAAGTGGTTAACTTTTAAAATGCATATAAGGATGTCCAATGATCGAACGGTATAAACATAAAATATTATAATAGCGCATGCTGTAAGGTTTTATTTGAACTATCATAAACTTAAAGGTGTTCATTGCTAGTTCGTAAGCGGGAAACGGAGTGGTTCCGGTCGCGGAAACCTTTGAGGTATTTAATTTTCAAGACATTCCTATTGGGTCTAAAGGATCGTGAGAATTCGCATTTAGAGACCGTTATTTTCGGCACTGATCCCCGCATTTGCATCGCGCGGTAAATCGGCGGCCTGTTTCCTGAAACTGCTCCAAAATCAATTATGCACCCAAAATTATGTCCCAAAAGTTATTTTAATTTAAGAAATTATAACCTAGAATTGACTGACATTTAAATAAATTATGAGTTTTAAATTGCTAAAACATTGTCCGTTTCAGGGGTAAGTGATATAGAACTATTCTGGTATAGCGACGATATAAAGGAGTAGTCCTTCTCAATCTCTAACACCAATAGGGTGTTGCCTGTTACTAAAAATCATGTGTATGTTTCTTTACCGCGCGTAGCGCGGAAAAATTGGGGAAATTTAGGGATTTGAAAGCACAGGTTTGAGGCAAATACCGACTTCCGGAACACTTTTTTAATTTTTTTATGTGAAATGATAGGGACCCTAAATGCGTCAGTCCTCATTTAGAAATTCTAAACCTTTTTCCTTTATTTTGGTGATTTTTTAGACCCTTTTCACTTTACGTACGTAACGTGAAATGCCTGACCTGAAAAAACTATACCCTTTTTTACGTGGATTCTTGGACATCGGTAGTGATACCCCTTGTCTATGAATACTGATCCCCCCGGTACAAATGTACTCCTTGAAATCTATTAGCACAAGTCTCTGAATCCCTTTAATATAGGTTGATAAGGTAGAAGTAGAAGCTTGGAAGCTCCAGATGTAGCTGTTTTCTTGGCTGCATGTCTTCAGGCCCGTAACCGATTTTTTTTTAGGGGAGGGCAAATTTTTTTTCAAAAGGGGGATTTTCTCCCAAATTTACCCCCTTTAAAAAAAAAAAAAAGGGTGCGAATTTAGCAAAAGTGGACTTTTAACCGAATTTTAACCTTGCCTTTCGACAAACAAGTATAAAAAACATTTTTTGGCTCGCTCTCTGTACAAACCCTATTTTCTGGCTTGTATTAGCCCGTGTTAGGGTTTGGGTCTTTTTGTGGAATTTGGGAGAATCCGCACCCTATCTCCTCCCCCCCAACGGTTACGGGCCTGGCTGTCTTGAAATTAAATGCTAAATAGAGACTAATAGTATTCTGGGGCAAATTCATCAACCTTGTCAATTTTTAGGGGCTGTAATTTTTAAGGGAGTCCCAAATACTTATTAAGTATTGGGATGACAGACAGCTTTCTTTACAACCTCCCCAGATCGATCTGTGAAACTGTAAATAGGAGTGAAAAAGAGGGTTTTAGGCATGGATGACACATACCTTACCACCCCCCCCCCTTCACAAAGCCCCTCCCAAAGCTCAATTTGCTTGGAGTCTATGCCAATGGAATCTGAAAATTACTCTGAAAACGAGTGAAAATTTCACTCCCAAAAGAGTGATACTCTCTTAAACCACTCCAAAATGAATGGAGTTGTACTTTAAAAGAGTAAATTTCCACTCAAAAAGAGTGAAAATGACTCCAAAAATATTGGATATCCTCTCGTTTTTGTGTTGTCCTCAAAAGGAGTAATGATTTGTCCCCGGGGATTTGTCCCTTGTCTCTTCAAACACTCACCTTGGAGTGGTTCAGAAGTGTTTCACTCTTTTTGAGAGGAAATTTTCACTTGTTTACATTTAGAAAGTTAGAGAAAAAAAGAGACCTATATTTTAGTGTTACATTTGATGACTTCTCGTTTTTATTATGTCCAAAAATTATGACCCCAATATCCCGGGGGGGGGCACTGACCTGAAAATATATGGTACGGGTATGTGTGGCCTTTAAGACCCCCTTTTCAACCGTGTCCGTCATTTCGCAAGGGTCCCATTACTCCCATTTGAGCATGTTTTAGTTCACAAGACCCCCATTTCAAGCATTGTTTAACTACTTTTTTGACCTAATTTTGAACGAAACCTCCAAAATAATTATTTTCCTCTTTTGCTTTTTTTTTTAAATTTCTCTGCCAGAGCAAAGGGTGACGAGCTATAAGACGAGCTGCATATAACTTATCCCCAGTGTTCACAAAGCTCCAGTCCTTCATACAGTGTGGAAACTGTGTGTGTGATAAAAAGTTAGCTGAAACCGCGGGCCTTCAATTACGTCATTCCTATTTATAGGTTGTTTTGATGATTGAGTGGTAAAAACCAAGGAGGATTATAGTGAAAACTCGGCGCGATGAGGATTTGCGTCATAAAGTGAGCTGTAGCTGAACTGACAACTGAGTATAGTCTAGAACAATACGAAACTTTTCCCAAAACAGTGGACCCTCCGGGGCTGGTGTGTTGTATTGATTTAGATTTGAAATACAGTTGGAATCAAAAAAATTTCGACAGTTGCTGCCGGCTGGGGCCTGGCCCTGCTGTCAGTGTCAGCTGCTGCCTGTGTCTGTATGAGCAGGCCAAGCGTGCCACCACAGCCGCCATATAGCCATACTCACAGCTGGGCTTGGTAGGTTAGAAAACCTTGACCCAAACAAGCCAAGCTGAACAATTTTATTTCTCGACTTGGAGACGCTTTTATTCTATACAGTAGTAGCTGAAGATAGCGAGATGTTCCTGAGAAGACAGGGCGCCAACATTAGGGTTTGGTTGGAGAGAGCCGACAGTTAATATTTGGGGAAAATCTTGGCACTGGAACACGAGGTGTTCCAAGAGGTCGAGTACCAATGATCTCAGCCATAAATCGATACAACTTACGTAACGTTCAGCGTAGATAGCCTCGGACAAAAGGTCCTCAACCATGACTCCATCTTGTTTCGACTGGCTAAGACTACCACACTCAAGCTGCTGGCTTGCGTAGGTCCTCCAGCAATTAGAAGAGGTTTCTCGCAGAATGTTGTGGGGTTTGCTTGTTGGCATGGCTTTAGCAAGTGAAAGTGGGCAGAAAAAGGATGCTATTAATTTAATGCCTTTGGACGTCTGCTGTCCAGTATTAAGGTAATATTGTAAGTACACCAGTAATTTTAAAGTACTTGTACACCGTGATGATCATTTTCATATGGGGTACTCGGCGATTCCGATCCCTTAATGAAAAAGCATTCCGATTAAAGAATGCGGCTGATTTCCTTGTATATTGAAAGGGCACTATCAGTGATCCACCCTAAAGAGTCAAATTATTTGAAATGGCGGAATTTGTTTTAAGTAAACAGATAAGCCTGTAGATTTGAATTCCCATAATTTGCCCTTTTCCAACTGAAATTGACAGAAAAGGAAGAAAGCGGCAGAGTTCAAAGATGAATCTCGTTCAATTTATGTGGTTGTAGAAGTGTCCGTACGGACAGGTAATTACTACAATATCCGTTTTGTCTTTATTCTCGGTTGCTTTCAATCTTTCATTTGCAGGGTATGTAAATAAGATCCCTGTTACATGTTACCATTGGTACAGGTATGCGAAATCTAATGTCAAATCATCACAAATGTTTTTAAAAAAGGTAATATTGTGATGATGTTTTTAATTTGCTGATTTAGCAAAATCACTGATAGACAAAGACTTAAGGGGATTACTTTCGTCGCCGCGAGCGATTTCTGCGCGTGAGTATGTGGTACAGGTCCGTTCAGCTTCACCTGCACATGCAGTCATGGCAGTGCTGCAATGCAGCTACCAAAATCGTTACTGCAATCACTTGCAGGTACTTCAACGCAAGCAGTACTGCAACGCAATGCAGTAAACTGACGAAGGTAACAATTCATGATTTAACTGGCCGATGCGCAATATGCGTGGGGTGCAGGCCAGGTGGTGCAGTCATGCCAATTTTCCGCAAGTTTACTGCACGTCGGTCCACCCCGTTACCTGGGTTGACCTGCAGTAAACTCGATTAAGAGTGCAGCGGAAGTGACGAAACATTGCGGTAAACTTACTGGGGCACAGCATGCAGTGTAGTGGAAGTATGAACGGACCTTAACACTTGTCTTGGGTTTGCTGCGACTGGAATTATATCATTGGCTTTAGGTAGTTCTGCTAAGCATAACTCCACCATTATTGTCTTTCCAGGTTTGTCCTTAACGATTTGTGAAGTTATGCAAACCCACATGGAATACCTTTTCCCCTGTTACCTACCTCAACTTTGTCGATCTCAAAATCCTCTAAATGTACGTATATCCACTGTTTCAAACAATATCAACACCACTTGATATCCCTATATAATGCGATGACTATGTGAAAAAACTTAAAAGAATTAGCACATTAAACAAATTTTACGACAATTGGCGACTACAATCACTTCTGCATGAGAAAGGTTGTTTCTCCGGAAAATTATGGAATTTACTTCTACTGTTTTAGGACGATTTGTTAGAGGATTAACTTTTTTCAAAAGGTAAATTTATTAGCTAAGGAACATCCTATATCAACTTGATTCTGAATTGCTTTTGGTATTGTGGTCATCTGCAGTCTGCAAAAAAAAGTTGGCCTCTTTGAATGGCCTGCTCATGCGAGTAACTGGGGAAAGTTTTCCATGTGGTTTTTGCATAACTCCACATCCATTAAGAATCAACATGTTAAATACAAATGTGGAGTTTTTATGCTTAGCAGACTAGGCTTTTTTAAGGCGTTGGTTCAATTTAGCACATATGCCACACATCACATATGCAAATTTTTCCTGGGGCTTGATTGTAACTTTTCCACTATGGCATGTACGTATGCGGTGCATGTAAGAATTTTGTAGCTTAGTAAAAGTTTATATGCTCAATGACTCAATGACCAAAAATCCATCTTATAAAACCTCATGCTATAATAAAGAAATTAAAAAATATGTGCGAGAAATCAGTGGGATCGGATTCTAAATCTAATGGCAGGCCCCACCTAGATTATGGTACCACATCTCTGGTTGAGCCCCTTGCAAGGGGGTGAATTTCGTACCAGAGAGTACGATTCTTGATTCTCACAAATGAATTTTGCGGTAATCATCTAATTTTCTACTGTGTTAAATTCTAAAGTTTACGAGAATCAACATTGATTCCTGCAAATCAATTTACGAGAATCTTTGCGAGAATCGATTCTCGGATTCTCGCCGAAATTGTAGCCCTGCCCTTGGGTCAACAACTTTTAGATGTGGGCAGTAGTATCCGTCAGAACCAACAGGTCTAACGTGTGACAATGGGTGACAGGAGGCAGACCTTGAATTACAAAATAAACCTACATGCATTTTGTGCATGCATTGCGGAAAACTTACATGCACAAACCAAATGGCACATGCACAATCACATGTTCACACATGCCGCAAGGAAAACCTTACAAAGTGGTTCCTGATCGATATTGGAGGCATGATTGAGTTACACGTGCGCACGCATGCCTTCGAAGAAAACCTGACAAAATGATCCCGGTGCGCTCTTTTCACACACATGCTAAGTAGGCCCTAAATTGATACGGAAGCCTAGCAAAAACAGAATTCAAGGATGATCTCCGGGCAAATGTTTTGTTTATACTTCTCTTTTAAAGCTTGTGAATTCCCTGTGGTAACTAATAATACAGAAGCTAAAATACAGATTTAACATTTTTACAGCTTATATTGTCCAGTTGGTTTTTTTTCTAATTATGTTTAGAAATGCATGCTGATAATGAAAATGAAATTGATAAAATTACATGCACACTGTGCATGTAGTACATACACTTTACATGCACAAAGAAAAAGTTACTTGCATGTGTGCACCCTAGTTCTGCTAAGCATATGTTGTCATTAACGGATGTGAAGTTATGCAAAAACACATGGAATACCTTTCCCCTGTTACCTACCTCAACTTTGTCGATCTCAAAATCCATCTAAATGTACGATATATATCCCTGTTTTCACTATCAAACACAACAGACTTGAGATCGTATATAATGCGATGACATAATGTGAAAAAAACTTAAAAGAATTAGAAATTAAAAATGTTGAAGAAAATTGTGACTGCAATCACTTCCGCATGAGAAAGGTTGTTTAATTCTCTGGAAAAATGATGGATTTCTACTGTTTTTAGACAAATTTTTGAGGATTAACTACATGTATTTCAAAAGGTAATTTATTATCCAAGGAACATCTAATCAACTCGATTCTGAATTGCTTTTGATATTTTGTTTGTCTGCAGTCTGCAAAGTTGGCTCTTTGAAATGGCCTGCTCATGCTGGTAACAGGGGAAAGGTATTCCATGTGGTTTTGCATGTTAAAGACCTAATGTGAGGTTATGCTTAGCAGAACTAGTGTGCACCCAAGTAATTCGAGGTCTGACAGGAGGCAACAAAAAATTAAGAAATTTCTACAAGAAATATACTCCACTTACCGATATCACAGGGACTAATAACGGCTTGTTACCAAAGTTACTACTCGTTTATGAACGATCCCTTACTGCCAAAGAAGAAATCGGCGAAATTTTAAATCCCGGTGTCAGCTATTCACATCGGTTCACACGTCTTGTTTACAAAAATGGTGGCCATACCACGTGCTTTGACCGCTTCAGCGACCTTCGGTTAAGTTCGGGACTGACATCGGAAATGTCCCGAACATTCAGTCACATGATTGTAATCTCTTCCCAACACGCAATACAGTGTGTGTGCGTGTGTGTAACACAATAAGCGTGCGGGCCGGTACAGCAAGAGAGACTCGTTTCTAGTCTTTGACGTCATATCAGGCCCTTGCCACTGCGTACAAAATGCCCATTGCCGCGCTTGAAGTGCGATAGAGTGATAGCGCCCTCCCCTATAATCACATTTTGTCCCATAATCTTATGCTAATGACGTGTCAGTCACATCGCTACGCACTATGCTACGCACCAATATAGACTTAAGGCACGTTTCACGAGAGAGGGGTCCAGTAGTTTGGCCTTATGTAGAAAACACATTTTTCAGTATATTTTTTGTTTGGCCACTTTATCAGTTGTTTTTACCTATTTAAACTCAAGAAATTCACAAAAGCAAAATCTGGTAGAAATTTGTGTTGCCTACAATAAGTAGTTTTCAATATATAAGATTTTTTGAGAGGTGAATGTTACACTTTTTGATGGACACAATTTTCCCATTTTTGTCCATCAAATGTAACATTCGCCTGAAAAACAGTATTTTGTTTGTAAAAATTTTTCTGAAAACAGGATAGTTTGAAAACTGTCTTGATATGAATAAGTGACCTAAAATACATAACATATCTATCAAAAAATCAAAATCCTCTCACAAAAAGTAGGTAAAAAATCATCATGTTTGTTGCTAATGTTACTTTTGATGGACATATTGTGTCCATCAAAATATGTAACATTTGCACTAAGAAAAGGGGGATTTAGGTTAAAAATTACATTTCTTTGCCCAAATTTACTTTTGGAGTGTGTCTTGGCTCAGAACTTTCCAATTAAAACTGGTAAAATCCCCCAAAATTACATCTGATACTTGAAATTACACATTTTATGTAAAATCAGGAAGATTTGGACCCCTCTATCATAAAACATGCCTTAATTAAAAATCTTTGATATGGCCTGTTAATTGTATTCCGTTGTTTTTCAAAACAAATTTATGAGCTCATTACAAATATTTCTTCGTATGTATAAAACACCACAACGATGTATTTGTTGGTTGTCTTTATAAAACAGAAATAATACATTCGTCAACACACAATACGGTAGCTTTTCCGGACATAAACGCTACAATTTAAGTGTGCTTTTGAACAAGTCTATTTCTACGTACTTGGCAAGCAGACGACGGCACTTCTGTTTACAAGTAAACAATGCCGAAAATATGATTTAATGGCTGTTTTTGAGCATTTTTGGGAAAGAAAAGTAAAGTGGGGGAACAATTAGACTATTTAGCTGTAGATTACAGCAGTAGATACCTATGTCATGCCCCGGGTCATGCCATGACATGTAGGTTAATTTCGTCCCATTTCCATGACTGA
>JAMKCH010015580.1:0-24536 GCA_023653785.1 Ophioderma brevispina
GTATAGTGTAATCAACAAAATGTCACGTCGCGCACAACTGTAGTGGTAATACATTTTAGGTATTAGGAGCTGAAAGGTAGGTTTTCATGGTGTTAGTTACTAGAGATTGTTGTATGGTAGCTAATTACCCAAGTTTAAACTTTTTTAAAAGTAAATTATTTCATTTTCTCTTCTAACAATGATAATGATTAATTTGCTAAATACTCTGGAATTTATTTGAACTTATTATCAAATATTTTATACATATAGGCATTGTAACATACCTTTTTGTATGTAAAATATAGTTGGCATTAAGTCCTCAAACTAAACATTGAAAGTTTTAATTAACACCATACATGTCTTGAAAGACGCAAACTTAGGGGCATTGTTGACATCATGTAACGTCCGCAACACAAGCAATGATCACTCGCAATATTTCATTTCAAGGAGTTTTTTTTCCCAAAGTTTGGTGCAATTAATTACTTCTTCGATTTGGTTGTAGCACATATGAAGTAATACAATGATTAAGCCTGTTTGTAATTTTTTTAAGACAAACTTTTAGATGTCAAAACCATTGAATATGAGGACTTTAGCATTCCTTTGGCTTCAAAATTTGTTCTAGTGACCACATACATTAAAATTGGCATAATCGACCTATTGCTTGATGTGTCACCCTATATTTATTTTTGGGTCTCAATATGCAAGCAATTACAACTTGAAAGTGGTCTTATTATTACTTACAGTGTTTAATTTAGAAAATGGAAGTCATGTCTACAGTCAATCTGTAACATATAATCAATGTATTTAAGCCTCAAAACATTTCTTTTCATAAAATATGGTTGTCCAAGTTGAAAAAACAGTATATGAAAAGTCTCACAATTAACTTCAAATTTCACTCGCCTTGGTTGACACTTTTGTATAGTTAAAAAAACCAGTGCCATATATAACTCTATGGGGGTATTCCCAGATCTTGCAATGTCTTGATCTTTTAAAGCATAAACAATTTCTAAGTTTAGCATCCCTGGGGAATTCCCCCACTTCCCCTATTGATCAATCTAAACAGGTGCACTTAGCAAAAAACAAACTAGGGGTATCCCCTTCCCTCTCTTTTATAGTAAACAACATACTTTTCCTTAGAAATCTCTTAAATACAATTGAGAAAATATATTTTTAAAAAATAAAAGTTTAAAAGTAATCAGAAAACTGGAAGGCCTATTAACAGTTCCTGTAAACTTGAAAACTGCCAAAGCCATATGGGGTGCACCAAATGTAGGTGAATTTTGAAAATCATAATAATATGTGCCTCCCTTTTTTTGTTCTTCTCGCATCACCATTTTTACAGACTACAACAGCAATGTCAGAAGAAGTGCATCCACCAACGTACAGAGATGGAGAATTATCCAAAGGTGAATCGGTGTGCCTGGACAGATGTGTAGCCAAGTACCTAGAGGTGCACGAGAATCTAGGCAAGAACTTAACTGAGAAATCCATGCAAGACGAGGCCATGATGAAACAACTGCAGCAACCAAACCAACCTGGCGGTCAGAGGTAGCCAATCACTTTGCAGTATTGCAGACATGTGACTGGTGCATGGTGTGTGATCTCTGACCCAGATGTGATGATACCTCTGCCTTTTTTGACATGTGTGCATGCAACTTTGTAGTCCTAGTAATATCAATGGACTGCAAGTATCAAATGCAAGTTGCACCGTAAGCACACAAAACATCAAGGTAGAGAGGGTAGTTATGAGTGACTGGGTGTTGGTTGCCACCTGGGCAGCTTTCTTTCACCATCAGGAGCTAGAGTTCTTTCTGCAGCTGCAATGCAAGAATGGTTCTCCAAAATGAAGAACAAAGAGATAGAGAGGAAGAACTTTTTAAACAATATAAATAAAAGAATTTAAACACCACCAACAATATTAAAGGTTCAACGAGAAATTTCACATATCAGGTGTCCCTAAAAAAATTGAAAGTATTGATTTTTGCCCTGATGTAAGCCTTTCCATCAAAAATATCCCCATCTGAAAAGATAAAGCAGAGAAATAATTCTTTGGTACAAAATTGTGAAATTTCTAACTTCATGTAGGAGCAAATACAAAATTCAGCCTATGTTTTATATTGAAATAAAAGGAAATCAAAATCACCTTTTTATACTGTGCATAAGTGTTTACTGCATGGAAACGGAAAATCCGATTCATCTCTAACTTTGGAATTTAGCATTTTAGATGACTATCTTTAGGTTTAGATGACTATTTTTAATTACTACACAAAATAATTATATTCCGAAATCTCTGAGTCAGCCTTTAACTAAAAAAAAAACCAAAATGTCAATTGGATCCTGCTGTTCTATGCTTCTCAGTTACCTACTGTCTGTTCAATTAACTTAGATACAGGTCTGTTTTTATTATTTTTAAAAAAATTGCACTTCTGAAAAAAAGTAATGAAAAGAAAGTTATGGGTCAATTTAAACCTCCAAATCTATTGAAATCTGGACATTTCACTCTCGTTTTGAAAATGAGCGAATAAAGGTTTGGTACCATTAGTAATTACATTTTGTGGAAGGATCATTGACCCCACTTTGTAGGTAGTAAAAGTTGTCATCGTTGGAGGTGATTCACTATCATTATGGTCCGGCATGGTCTAAATGCCAAACTTTGTTCATCAGGACCCTTGTTATTTGACTGCCATTTTTTTTTCAATACAAATGAGATAACATCCTAGGTTCCACACAACATTGACTTGAATGGACGGCATTACAGGAGAGCTTTTTGATTCCATTGTTTGTAACCAAATGATTGAATCAGACAGAACCTCTATTAACAGTACCACTATTCAATGATGCACGTATATCCAGATATGCCCGTGCATGCACGGACAAACTCCTGAAATCAGAGCAAAGTCCACGAATCAATAATTGTTCGTAACATGCATTTGAAGCGCCCCTAATTTGTGAAGAGGTTTGCCATCGAAGTTTTTGGAGTCAAAAGTCAGTATTCACCTGGACCCGGTTTGTTGCCGTTTGCCAATGAAAATCAGTGAAATTGAATAAAAAAACAAAAGAAATCTGTTTTTTTAAGTTGGAACCCAATTATTATGGGTTCAGTGATGAATAACTTTCATAAGCATATTTTTGGAAACCGGACATCTGAGTTAATTGAACTGACTGTAAAATACATTCGTTTTGATTATGTTGGGTAAGTTAGTAATTTACTGATACCTATAAAACGGCACTTTTTTGTGTGCACATCAGTAAATTAACAGAAGCAGAGGTCTGTGTGTGTGTTTCATTGGGTAAAACACTTAAAAAAATAATATTTGGTACACAAAAGAAACTTTCTTTTTATAAAACAGTGTTTTTTGTTGAGGCATTGCTGTGTATTGCCCCTCGGCCGCTTTCCCCAGAGGAGATTGCAAAGACCAATTGCTTCTTTTTGCTTTTTGAGACGTCCCCGCACCATAACAGGTAGATTTCAGTCACCATTTTGTATCCCACCATGCACTATCTTCCCGAAGTATTGGCAGGTGTGTCAAGGTCAAATTTGCAGAAGCAGGGCGTACATTGCTTCCTATTGCATTTCGGCCGTTCTCTGCACAGGAGGCCCATTGCTGCCTATTGCCGGTGAAACTTCATAGCTATTTCCGCCGCATTTTCGCTGGAGGGAAAACGGCTCACCGGCAGTGCAAGGTACTAATTGCTTGGTATTGCCGTGGGACTTTTGTATGCTTTCTATTGCCGTTCAGACGTGTTATAGCTAATAACCCCGGGACGTGTTAGGGTTAAGTGAAACCATGCTATGCTATCCAAGTAATGCTATGCAGCTGAAACACTTGTTGAAAGATGTGCAAAACAATTTCTTGCCTATTTTTGCCTCTATGGTAATGAACCGAGTATACATGTATGCTTACAGCTTTGCTAATGGGTTTTCTATCATATCTAATAAACACACATGTAAATGATAGACAAGTACAGCAGGAGTAACTTCAGCAATTGCTTTATTGAAAGCGAATAAATTAAATCTAAACCTCTAAAAAAATAAAAAGCACCAAGGTGATGATTACACAATAGAAATGTTAGTCAAAATGGTCTCAGAAGAAAATAAAAACCCCAAAGCAAAGTATATTTCGAGTGTTGACAACAGAACGAAGAACTCACTTTTTGAGGTTTTGGTACCAAAAAAACTAACACCTACAGATTCTGAAAACTATGAAGCCTTAACTCAAGACTACTTCATATTGCCTATAAAGCAAAATAACACTTCACCTCATCTCAATGGTGCACACTTGTTTACTAACAGAAAGCCTTAACTCTGAGTTACGACCTTCTGATGGTAACTGTATTTGGCCAAACAATGAGTTGAGGCTTCAAGGCTTGGCACAATTGCCAGAATTGCAACAGCTTTTTAGCTCCCTATCCCACTTATATTGATGATTTATTTTTAACAACATTCCACAGGGATGACATGCTTAAACATCTGATTGAAATAATATGTCAATCATAGGCATGATTGAAGTTGTAACTCACAGATTACCGTCAGAAGGACGTAACTCAGCACTTCAAAGAATATTAAATTTCTTTAATTCTGCTGTTCATAATTAAACATTGTTCTTTGTTTACTGAAATTTATGTTTGCTTACAGTACCATATATGAGCTTTATGAGATGTTTACATTTTGCGTAATGAATAGATTTGCTTAGAAAATATTAAACATCACATTTCTCAAAAGCAGTATTTTTGAGTTAAGGCTTTCTGATTGTCAACCCTCGATTTCTTTTTATTGCATTGTGTACACACTTGATTTTTTTTTGGCTGCTTTGCTGCCAAATTTTGATTTTTAAACAAATGCTGTGTATAAATAGGAAAAATATATTTTACAATTTTTAATGTACACACATGATCATTACTGTTAAAGTACTAAATGATTTACACTTGAGCATGATGAAAAAATATTTTTAAAAATTACAATTGAATTTAGTATACTGTGTACATATGCCATATTTTAAAGTACAAAATTATTTACCTTTTAATCAGAGATGCCAGCACCTGATTGAAAAAACCCTGAAAATTGGCCAGGGGCAGAACCCCGGTGGGAGCCCCAGGGGGCAGCGCTCCTGGATTTTAGCATTTTTTAAATCACCTAGATAGTCAATCTGGAGTACAAATTTCTTTGAAAAAATATACATGATATGGTATATAACAGAATGGTAATTTTTCATTGAAAATATGCTTATCTGTTGACAATTTCAGATGTCATGATAATCAAGGCTGATCAACATGCATGACATGATTGATGGGCTGACTTACATCATGCCTACCTAGCCTTGCCAGCTAATGGTTAACTGTTAA
The DNA here is from genome assembly GCA_023653785.1 of Ophioderma brevispina. Lineage (NCBI taxonomy): Eukaryota > Metazoa > Echinodermata > Ophiuroidea > Amphilepidida > Ophiodermatidae > Ophioderma > Ophioderma brevispina. The sequence goes on from JAMKCH010015580.1 coordinate 5,323, forward strand.
AGTCCTCACAGCAGCGGCTTGAAAAACAGCTGGTAACTCTTGTACATTTTTCAATGCCCTCCCTGTTTCTTTATGTACATCTTTATTTGCGTGACCATTTGATCCTTTGATCGCTTTCTTCCCCGACGATCCATAATTCGCGGGTTTCTACACCATGGTGACGGTCATTTTTAGTAGTACGCCAGTCCAGCTTGGTTCAGTTTCCTCATGTACTCTGATAAAAAATCGTCGTTGTCATCTTTCTCTTCCAAGTTTCCAACCATGACCAGTTCCATTTATTCTTTATCTTTCATTCTATCGCTTGTAAATCATCAGTCCGTTCAAGAACTTCCCATTTTTCCTACCGAAAGTATGTCGGCATAACCATGCAAAACACACACATCGCGCGCGCCTTGCTGATCATCTCCTTACACAGAGCCTGTAGGATGATCGCTTACGGTACCCGTCAAAAGATTTTCTTGTAGAATGGTACGGTATGGCGATCGAGTCGGAAACCAATGATACGTGTAAATTTCGAGTTGCCGGAGGGGAGCGATATAGCACTAAATGCTCGTCGTTAAATCACACTTCATTTATTTTTGGCTCACCAGACGACCGGAAAAACCGGGTTTTTTGGAAACTTTACTAAACAAACAAAAAAACGGAAAAACCGGACAATTTTTGGGGTTGTTAAAAAACCTGGATTTCCGGAAAACTGGCATCTCTGTTTAATACAATGAAAATAATACACAGCTTTTTCAAATATATGTGACCCGGTGTGTTTAATTGAGGCACATTGCAACATGTGGTGCCTTGTGCTTTAAGCAACTTTCACACCATATGGTGTCTTTGTCGCATTCCATTCTTCCATGCCTGAAGGGATACGATCACAGTGAGACTTGATAAAGCTGTTATAACTATGAGCTAGTAAAATCTCAATTCCCTTGGCACCATTCAAAAGCTTTCATTCACCAATGTATTTACAAATACTCCCCCTGCAGCACAGAGAGGAACGTACGGTACTGTAAAAGCAGAGACTTGCCGCAGTGAGCGTCATTTGCTCGCATCGAGTCACATTTTGAAGTTGAAGCAAGACAATTCCGCCATCTGAATTGATTATATCATGCAGAACTCAGAATTACGCATGTGTTATGTCCCTTCCGACCCCTTTGAGCTTACATGTTGAACTAGTTCCTAAGTTCCAATTCTCTTGAAATTCATCAACATACACCTAATATGACTGAAAAGAGGGATAACATTTTGGGGTAACATTTTTACACATGCATATCCATCCGGCTATCATCAATAAGCGCTCATTTCACGTTCCCCTCCAAAATACTTCGGTAAGGGCAATAAACAGACATGCAAGAGCTATATCACCTCAGAAAATCAATTAGTTTGATCAAGGCCACAACCACATGCATATTATTAAACCCTCTATGCCAAATCTCCATAGAGATTGTGTATGTAAAACTATATTTGTGAAAGATTTCTGTTAACTCCTGCACTAAAATTTTTTGTGAGATTTACACTGAGCAATCCAATTCAGATGTCAAAGGTCTTGCTCTTGCTAGTGTTCTCATAAGTAGATTTTCAAACAGCTGTGTATACACTGTTGACACCAAAATAATGATTCCAATAAAGAATGGAATTTATAACACATACATTGTTAAGTATGCATACAAGCCTGGTACACATGCATATATAATTAGTGAAACTTAATTTTAGACCCCACAATAAAGAAAATGTACCAAAACCCTTACTGTTTTGATTGACAGATGTACAGAATATGGCTTCCGCTCCACTATATCTGTGCATGAATATATTAAGGCTTTTCACACTGAGCCAGTGATCGATCTACTTTTGCGATCGATAGCCGTTTTTGAAGACTAGTGCAGCCGTTTTCTGAATACAAGACGTGTATGCACAATAGCGCCTTTACGATGTAAAAGTTTTCCAAAGAAAGGATTTAATGAGCTGCTAGCTGCTCTCGCGAAATACTTCTTTTTGAGGCATTTACGGCAGTGGTTGTAGTTGAATGCTAAGGTACATCTTTTAAATGATACGACTTGTCACCTTGATGGTTTGTTTCCGCACAGATCTTGTGAGTTTTCCGTTGATGAAATTGAACGGACTGAGAAAGAAAATTCAACATGGCGGATAGACTCTTGCGTAAGTGCATTTATTGGACAAATGTGTGCTGTTATTTGAGGAGGCACAACAGCAATATGTGTGTCAGAGTTTGTGAAGTATTATAATGAATTTTGGTGGCTGGTTTGAAGTCTACAGATAGCGATCGATCGAAAAAGTCGATCGATCACCGGCTCAGTGTGAAAAGCCTTATTATTAGTCTATATGACCTGTGCTTGTTTATATAAATACCCATGGTACAGAAAATACTTTTCAAAAATAACTTACAAAACAAACTTGCCATATTTCCCTTCTTAGAACTGCATTATCAAATAAGACTTTAAACTTACAATTCATGTCAAATATAGGAGGGGATTATGGCTAGATTTGTCACAGACAGTTCTATATTTGCTGATGTAGAGTATGTTAGAATAAGACCGTTGCCAGGTCAACTAGCTCATGCTAACTTTGGTTCGAGCCACTGATCACATCAAATCCTATAGCAAATCATAATTCGGAACAGGTGCATAAGCCAAGGCGTGAACCAGTAACCAATGGATACTAACGTGTACTACATTTTTCTTCTCCACAAGGAGGCATGGGTAAGCGTAGTTATTATCTGGGAAAATATAGAATCACTGATGCAAAAACACTGAATAGAATGCATTCAAAAACATAGTTTGTCCACCAGTGATGTGAAAGAGAGTCATACTTTCCCTTTATATTTGGATGACTGCCATGTTATTGGTGTACAGTTGTAGTACTACATGTAGCAGGCAGAGTTCCTTTCTACAAGTAAATGGTTTTTTACTGGTACATGAAATCCTTAGCTTGTACAGGTCCTATTATTGTTTGGTATCTTACTCTGCTATAGAGACTCTTCCTGCTATAATCCCTTCACTGCCCACCACCACCAAAAAAAAAATGGATTGTCCCATCTCATACAGACCCCACACCAATAAATATACATTAAAGGAGAAAATTAGTGTTGGTAGTCCTTAGAAAAAAGGTGTTCCCCATGTGTCATCTGCAATCATGGTTTGTAAATGGGGTCAAAGGTCACATGGTGTCTCTTCAGAGGTCAATCTGTGCACACCACATATGAGACTTGGGCCAGTGGTACTTCTGAGTACAAAGTAATTGATAAATGGGTAAAAGATTATAAGTACAGGTTAAGATTTATACCACACAAACAAACGCACATAACCCAGTGATTCCTAAGTCTCCAAAATAACATTAAATTTTGTTCAATATTTTTTATGTCTAAGGATAATACCAGAATTTGAATGTAATACTTGTATTTAATCTGGCTTTGCACATAAAATTTAGAAAATATGTGCAAAACCGAAAAATGTCACCAATCTGGTGCAACTTCTATTTATGTTGCACTCTATAAATATATTTTACAATAACCTCTGCATGAACAGTTTATGCACATCAATAACATCTGTGAGTTAGCTGTGCAAACAAATATTAATCTCCTCCTTGCGTATGAGGCAGCAGCTAATTATGTTGTAGACGGTGGAGCCATCTCCTTCACAACCCAATTGCACATTGCATGTGTACATGCTGTTTGAAATCTCCCACAGTGCATGCTTCTCTGTAGGGCCGATAAGGAGGACAGGCCAAGTTCAAAACTTATTTTTTTTCTTTTCTACTTGTTTGTCCTATAAACCTTCAGGACATTCTCAGGTGTTCTACAATCAAGTCCAAATTTAGAAAAAAATGTATCCTTAGCGAATCTCCTTGGCTCAGACTATCCTTCATGGCAAAATTTCTTGGGACCAAAAGTCGCAACCACCTCAAAAAGCTGTTGCACAGCCACTAACCTCATCAACATATTACACATCGCATTTGATCAAATTTCATAAAATGTATATACAATACAGTTGCTTACATAATGTCAAATATATACAGAGCATTCACGCATGATACTATATATCATTATATATACAAGGCATACATATTTGAAAATTAAATTACCACTAATATACAAAATCACAGGAACCTAGCCTTGGAAATCTGGAGGTTCAGCTTAAAACCAGTCTTTTACAAGATCCCCCCTGGCAGGAAGCAAATAAGCTCATTAATATGTGTAAGTAGTGATGGCACAGTGCATGGCTATTACTTGCATCCACCACTATATACCAAGTTTCATTAAATTTGGACATTAAGAACTGGTAGAAGTTCATCCTTTCTATTAGTAATGAGTCAATCAGAGCAAATATGCAAATGAGCTCATTAGTATGCACAAATATTGATGATGCAGTGCATAAGTATTATTATTACACCTCATGAACATAATCATGGTATTTCATTGGCTGATTCCTATTACGCGTGCTATTTCCCTAGGGAAATAGATTGAACTGTTTCCCTACAACCAGGCCTCGTCCCCAGAGTCACAGTGAGGTGTAATAAAACAAATACTACATGGTTTATATCGGGAAATAGGGCACACTATTTTCCCTTGGTACTGGCTACGGGCCTATCATCCCAAACCCGAAGGTGATAAGCCCATAGCCAGTACCTCGGGAAAATAGTGTGCCCTATTTCCCTCTAACCATGTAGTATTTGTATACTGGTATCGCACCCTACCCCTTACCAAGTTTCATCAAATCAATGTAGGGATTTTGTTGAGTTCGCCTTTAGACAGGGCTACTAAGCAGGCCCGATATTCCTATATTCCTATTTTTTTACCCTCTCCCTATAAATCCCTTTAAACTTCCAAAATCCCTATATTTCCCCTATATTTTTTCTCCATAGAAATTAAGATTGATGTTTTTTGGCCTGGTTTTTCACAGATTTGATCAAAAGTATTGCCTTTCAAGTCAAACTGTTCTTACAACAAGGCTTTTAAAACAGCACTAAAAAATTGGGTATCGTCCAAGCTCAAATAGCTGGTTGTATGTGTATAAAGAGTCAGCTTTCAAGTCCTTTGTCACGTTTAGACTTTTCTGATGTTGATGACTTGTTTTTGGTATAATTTTTTGTTTAGGAGTACAAAAAGAAAATATCTTATGTCAGAAATCATATACCACTGCTTTAATATTCCTTACAAATAGAGCTATCAAAGTAAGAGTTGGTAAAACCGTACTACACACCAATGAGTAAATTTGCCTGTTCTCCATGGGAGGGGGGTTACTCAGATCTGGTTTGGTCGAGGGTGTGCAGCTGGACTTTCCCTTACCCATTCAATAAGGTCATATTGGTAAAAAATCCCCAATTTCTAAAGACATTTTCACTTACAAATATGTATCTTTTTTTGTTCAAGAATTTTTTTTTTTTTTGTGGGGGGGGGCTTCAGGCACAAGCCCCGAAGATATTGGCCTTTCAGATTGTTGAGGCAGTTTTTGAGGGAAATGACAACTCTTGCACCAAAGAACTGTATTGGCTAACACACAACATTTGGTATGATGAGGTCAAAGCAATGTCAAGGTCACTCGTGAAATTGGTATTTGTGGTTTTCCACTCTTATCTTATTCCCCTTGATTGTCTATATAAAAATATATGTCAAGCTCTTGTTTCACCTCTTATACACATTGACCGATTAACCTTCATACGTTGTGAAAAGAATCACTGGCCTAAGATTCACCAGTTGTGTACCCATTGATCTCTAAAGACCCTATTTGAGCCCTTGAACTAATGTGGGGTTAAAACTATTAAATTCATTTCTGGTGCAAGTTGGGTGCTATGACCATCACACTTGGTAAAAAAAAAACAGCTCAAACTCATTCAGGTTGGACACAGATTGACCTCTAATGAAGCCTGATGTTAGCTTTGACCCTATTTTTATGTCAAATGTAATTTCCTTAAGCAAATGAGGTAATATGTTCAATCATGCTCAACACGAACCACTGTCTCAAGATTTATACAGTGTGTTTGCCTTTTAATGACCCCGACATTTCCCTTGACACCTTTTTATTAAATCTATAAATTTCCACCAAATTTTAATTTGCTCAAAAGAACCACCGCTAATTACTGGGTGTACACAGATTGACCTTTATTACCCTGTGAACCTTTGACCATGTTTGTGGAATTAACTGTCCAAATGCAACTTCCTGTAATGAGACATGTAAAATGGATTCAAGTACTGATATTGACATAGTTACATAAAAGTGTTGAAAAAAATAAAAAACTTAAAAAAAGCAAAAAATAAAAACATTTCTAAAATACACAACTATTTGTGATGCCAGAAGATAGCAGAAGGCACATGTCAATTTTCCACTGTCACAGTGTGTGTTTTCCTGTATTCAAAATGAATAATTTCAAACTTCAAAAACTATTGCAATTTTTTTCCCACAAAACAACACCTCTCTGACCTATGTGATTGGGTCCAACATCAAAATAAGGTTCAAACTCATGACATGACTTATATATATCATACTTGAATTACACTCTTCAGGAAACCCGGATTCCTCAAAACAAATTCAAATAGGGATAGGTGTCACAGGTCAAAAGCGTTCCCCCTCATTTATTTATTCACCCCACGACCTTGGGAATATATCTACATTATATAGTCCAATACAACCGAGATGTCTCATTGTTGGCACCTATCTGTCTATGAATTCAATTCTTCCGATTAAACGGAACTTTGCCCACATTCCAAGTATAAAATACATCCAAATTCCCGCTATTTTCCCTATAATTTTCTTGTTTATCCTATATTATCACTATATTCCTTTGTTTGTTTTGCCCTATTTTAGCCCTATATTTTTGTAAGGGTGCCTTTACCCTGCTTTAATATTTGCACAGTATTTGTGGGGACTAAAGAATCGAAAACTATGGCAAGAGAGAGAGTTCGCACAGGTATTCAGAGATATGAACGGAAAAGTCCTGCCTCACACAAGTACTTACCTTTGGATACAGACTATCTGTCCAAGCACAAACGCATAAATACGAATGTCCTAGCTGTAATTCAAGTGTCATCTAATTGGGTTGGGGGACTGGCGGATACATGCGGAGACGGATGGACAGATTCCGTCAATGCTGACAGATTTCGTATGAAAGAACATCAAAATTAAGTCACAAAATGGAAGCACCACATAAAATGTTTTTTTTTTTTTCAGAATATTAGCTGCAGCTTATACATTGTTTTTAAAGGCCTTAAAGGATGCCGCAGCTTATAAACCAAAGCAGCTTCTGAAGATCCGTATACACAAAAGAGTAGACCGGGTCTAACGTTGGACATGATATTAGTAGAAAGGACATTTTTCTCTGCATGTACATAAGTTACTCTGTATTATGTGAATTTTGCATTTGAATCTCTTAAATTGCTAGATACTTTAGGAAGAAGAAAGAGTAAAGGTCCATGTCAGAACTAAATTTCACTTAATCCAAGTCTAACTTTAGACCAGGTCTAACTCTCTTGTGCATACGGACCTTAGTGTTCTCAATTACTTAGCAACTTATGCCCATGATATACTTGCCGTCGCAGCGTGCGACTGCAAAATCGCTAGTGAAAAAATGCAGCGTTTTGTCAATCGCTTCCAGCGTCAAAGTCGCTTGGAGCGATTGAGTTGAATTCAAGTCAACTGGCTTGTGTGGGCTTGCGTCAAGTCGCTTGGGTATGCTAGCGACTTATCGATTAGATATCGGCAGTCGCTTTTCCAATAAGCGACGGAAGTGATGTCATTAAAAAATCGCTACGCTCCTTGCGACTGGTAGTATATCATGGGCATTAGAATTATTAGTCTACACTGTATTCAAACTTTCTTTTGCAAGTTAAGTATTGTCCACTTGATAACCATCTATCAAACTTGTATAATCTGTATTAAATATTTCAGTTGAGAGTCTAGTATGTATACAAGACACATTCAAGCGGCAACGTCTGCATTCAAACGACTAAACGTCAAGCACTAATTCAACAGAAAGACTGTGTCAACCTAGTAGCATTGTACATATGCTTGGGTTAACATAGAGCAAAACTATAATTAACTATCTTGGAAATAAATATCTATGCAACTCAGGCGCGTAGCCAGCCCGATGGTTCTGAGGGGGCAATTTCCCGGTAGGTGCAACAAATGTAAAAATTTCCCGGTCGCAGGACAAAACAATCCGAAAAGGGGCTGATTTAACACGAATATCCGGGTTTTATTTCCCAATTTCCCGTCAAGATTTTTTTCAGAGGGGGCACTCTGCCCCCCCTTTGCCCCCACCTGGCTACGCCACTGATGCAACTTGGCTTCAAGCCAAGTGAACCTATTGAGAAGTGGAACTTGATTATTTATACTGCATGCAAATACATTCAAAATAATCTATTTCACTTTAAATAAAAGAAAACCCTGGCATTCTATTTTTAAGCAATTATTGCATTTTTAAGATCAAATTTGTTTACCATAAAACACACTCTGTTTATTATGTGATGCACCAATTTGACCTAGGCCATTAAAAAAAGCAAGTTTGTCTCAGAAATGTGAAAAATGCGAATGTGAAATGCACTTTTTAGAAAATGCCAATGCGAAATGTGGGATTTAAAAAAAATTGCTGCATTTTTGACCCACCTTTTTCATTTTTTCGCCCACTTTGCAGCCGAATTTTTTATTTTTAAAAAAATTCATTAACAGACCAATTTTAAACAAATATGCGCAGTCTTGTGAGACAATTTTTTTCTTGGCCTTAAAGGATTATATTAAAGAGACAAGATGACATTTCCAGAAAGAAGCGCCCCAATTTTTTTTTTAAACCCAAGTTTTTTGCATATTTGGAATGCTTACCAATGCATTAGATAACACCTTAAGAATAAGGTAAAATTGTGCACGGCAGCAAATCAAAGCATGCTGTAGGGACAATAACAATAGCAGGCAAGTCAAAACCTAGGTTTTGGTTCTCTTTAATTCTGTTGGACCAATAACTTTCAAAACGTTCCCGGTAGTTGTTCTACACCGATACAAGTCGCAAATTGAGAGAAATTTGTCTCCTCAAAAAATCTCCTGTCCCTTTAATATCACATAGTAATATAAGTACAAGAAATAGCAATAACAAACACCCCAATATAAGTCATGCCCAATACCTATCAATATATCAGAAGTTCAGTTATGGCCCATACTGAAAGGAGTGTGCACATACAGCTTTCCCAGGTTGCTGGGAATTCCCCTTCTCTGTAAGAAATTAAAGGGTACTCAGAAGATTTCCCAAAGATGGCATCCTCAATTTTCTGACAAATCATGTTTTTTGAATAACATATCACTGTGTGAAATAGCTAAGCTCAAGTTGAAGTCTTTCATATAGAAAATCACAACATCCTTTTAAAATTCTGGATCCAGAATTTTTGTTCTACTACTGTTTCTAAACACAGAATATGTTTACTGCTCAAAAACATAAAATTTGATTAATCTCAAACTTTGGAATTAGATATTAGGTGACTATCTTTAATTCCAGTTGACTATTTTTAATACACACACACACACAACTATATTTCAAAATCTCTGAGTCTGCCTTTTAAAGAGAGGATGAACGGATTTACTTGATAGAGTGGCCTTCACCTTCAAATCCCATTGTAAGTTTTATGCAGATACTTCAACCCATTTTGACGTGAGAGCTTAAAACATGATTTGAAATCCCATAGAATACTGTGATAAAATTATTACTGGTTGACAAAAATGGAGCTTATTTTTGCTCATAATATCCAAACCAAACATCCTTTAGCCCTAAGATTTCACAGGGTAAACAAGAAAAATAGTAGCTTTCTTCAGATCCCTGGGCCACTTCCGTTAAAATCTAGCGATCGGACCATGGTCCTTTAAGAGAAATTAATCTGAGCTACTGCTAGCTGTAGCTTAGCTATGGAAAGCTGCAGTCATCAGTTTCAACATAAACCTTTACAAACTTGTATACATGAACATAAAAATCACCCTGTACCTCACAGAATGGTATTATTGTCCAATATGCAGTATCTGAAGCTTCTGTGTGGTACAATACCACTGTGACTCAAGCACAATGCACAAACAAATATTGGTTACTCATGCATGCAACTTATCCATGGTCAAACAAATACGGTCCTTCTGTCCAGTGGCGGATTTAAGAGTCAGCAGCTGCTGAGAGGGTCCCCCTGAAATATTGCTCTCAGGGCCCTCAGAAACCCCCATAGTCGCATAATAAGTGCGACATTGCGTCGCTTCACGATCGCTAAAGGGCCCCACCATAAGCTGCTGACAGGGCCCTTTTCCTTAAATCCACCACTGCTTCTGTCCTCCTTTTGAATCCACTTCTGAACTATTTTTGTCAAGTCAGATAACATAATTGGATGGCTTTTATAACTTGATATCAGAATATATCATCTGTGCCAAGAAAACATAATGCTCATCAAGAAAAATATCGTGCTCGTCACAGAAAATATCATGCTCCTCTTTAACTCGCCCAATTCTTGATCTAGGTTCAGGCAATACATTCTGTTATCAAGCTCAAGCAATACATTTCATAACTATTGGCCAGGCCAGTCAATACAACAAGTTTGTCCAAGGGAGCTTCTGAGCAATGAATAGTTACTGTGGTATTGACCAATTAGAGGAAAAGAATCTCTGATTGAGGTATGTAAATCATTAATTAATATAATATTTTTTAAAATGATTTCATACTGACGTGTAACATTTGTCAAGAACAGGACATAAATTTGCGATACAATCATCAGCTTAATTTGTGTAGAAATGTCCAGATACTACCCGGTGTATCACCATATCTGAGTAAAAAAATTGCAAGAGAGCTGCTGGAATTTTTGTACAAATTTTCAATTATTATTCAGACACATGCAAACTACCACCCAAGGGTTTACAGCCGGCAATTCATTCCAAGTTTGATAATATACCTTTGTACTACACTATAGTAGATTCATCGAAAAACGATCTTCTATGCTGGGATGGGCGGGGGTGATCGGACAAAATGATGATGTACCATTATCTCTCGTTTATTAAAGTCGATAGCTGCTCTGTGACAGTAAGATTATTTGTATACATCTATACGTTCACATCAATGTGACCATGTTCTTGTATCATACATCACACAGCAGCTATCTAATCGTTCTTATTTCCGAGAGTTATCATGGTTATTGAGATAAGCGGATACAGACGAGTATCGTGGTATTAGTCCATTGATAGCATGCTAAATAACCACCCGTGATTTCGGCAATGTGAATTGAAACGTACAGAGAAATTAATCTCCTTTCCTTGTTTTGTTTGAGCTCCATAGACTTACTAATATCCATTCATTTCCGTTTCGACTGAGAACCTCCTGTCTTGACCAGTGGAACGATCTGGTCACGTGTTTGGAAGATCGCTTTTGGATGAATCTACTATACTTATACTTTGCCCAGCCAGAAATATGGAGTGGTGTCATAGCTTTTGCAGTGATAAATGTGTGAAACGCAGCTGTCGAGTCGGCATGTGGCAAACTCATGCAAAATAGCTGAGCAAAAAAGTGTAGATCTGCTAAGTACCCTGCGTTTTGGATAAGGCCCACTGGTTATGGTATTAGCCTTGGCACTGGAGGTCCTTGGTGCAATTCCTGGCGGGACCACTTGCAGGGATTTAATCGGGTACTTAATTCTTGATTTAATCTGTACAAGAATATTATTGAAATTGGAATTTGCTCTCCCCATGGTTCAGTTGGACTTCGGAGGGGACGTTAAGCCGTCGGTACCTTGTACAGAGAGTTATACCTGTGCATGCATATCACAGTCATTTTCGAAAAGAGTAGGGTGATTACCCCTGGCTGTCCCAATTCCATCCCAGTAAATGGATCCCAATGGAAAAAAGCTTCCTGTAGAGGCTTTCTTGGGTTATCCAGAACAATGTCCGAATAAACCAAATCAAATCAAACACCACTTCATCTACATGTTATACTAAGTATACCCAAAAACATGCCCCACAGTGGTTCATTTACACAATGCATAACATGCTCTCAAATTTTTGTTCCTGGATGTAATCTAGTTAGCACTACAAGTATAGAACATTGGTAACAGTACACCAACCTATAGCAATTGTAATCCAGATGTGCATGCATTTAATGCTAATGTCACACACTTGACAAAATTGAGAAATGCAAGCTTCATTTTGATAGGCCTTTGCATCGAAGAGTTTTCAGTGCTTTAATGATTTACCTAAACCAGTTGCATAGTATATCAGCAATGTCCTGGAATCAGTCATCTAAATTTGAGAAAATAGAAAGACAAATATAAAAATTGACTATGCACACATAATCTGGTACTGAGAATTCTTATAGTTGTTTATCTTTTCTATATGTCTGACAACTATCACACAATTTCTCTGTACAACAATGAATAATTAGGAAATAGCAACAACTGACAAGAGTCAATTAAGTTGTTACAAGGTGTTACTTTCAAGATCTAACTAGCCGATGTTGAGGGTAACTGTTATGGCCATCTTGGAAATTAACCAAGATAAACATTTCTTTCCTGTTTTTCTTCCCTCCAATCTCTCAATGTCAAGTTATGATCCAGAATAGCCAGAATGTTATGGAAGACATCTTCAGAATCCATAAATCAAGTCACAAAAATAACTAGTGCACGGCCACCTTCTCACTTGGTGCAGCCCATAATGCAACTACTCTATATCTACTGCAGCAGTTACTGATCTACACATAGAGTCATTTCAAACACAATAACTGCAGATAGAGCATGTCTCCCAAAGTACACCAGATTGGGATATAAAGTGACATTTAAATTGCAGTACCAACTCTACACTAAATTAGACCCTTTATCTACCACCTTACAGCATCTCCGATTGGTTCTTACAATGATAGAACATGGTATAACCCTGTGAATAACCAATCAAATCAGCCAGTAGTATTTGATGGTTAACCCTGGGCACTACTACCTATATGATACATTCTGTCTGATTGGCTCATTACAGGACACAACATGAAATAGCCCTCTCAGTAACCAATCAAAATGGTGCTTTTATATATCTCTGTGTAAACCATATTACCAGAATTGTTACAGAATCTCTCACTTGCTCATTACATGATATTACCTTCTAAGAGACCAATCAAAATAGTGCTTAGATGTCGATATGGAAGTAGTGCCCAGGGTGTTAAAGATGCTTGTTCCGATTTATGTCTATTGGATTCTCTACTTGCTATGAGAGCCTGGCACTTGCACATAAGCCCCATCAAGTACTGTGGGAAACAAACTTGCGGTTCTGATAGTAGTAGGAATAATGCATATTGCAAAGCCCTATTCAATACTGTGCTAATATTGATGGTTAACCCCCCAGCAGTCGTGAAGTAAGAATTTAACAACAACTTAGCAAACATTTTCATTTGACCTTTAAGGAGCCATACACACCCCCATTAATTATTCCCATTTCCCTTAAAATCATCTACATGTCCCATCCATTTAGTAATGCAGATCTTTCAGTAGCCCAGTTTTTTCTTGTTGGAGTTGATCTCAAGATTTCAATCTCACTTTCACCTGAGGCACTCTCTTGGATGGGGTTCCTATCCTCTTCTGTGGTGCTTCTACGACAGCCAGCTGGTCCCCAGTAAACCAAAGCATTCAGAAAGGCTTGTAAAGGATTGAGAATGGCCTGTAAGAAAAAAAATGATAGCAACATTTTACAGAAGGAATGTTTTTTGTAACACTGGCCAAGTAGGAAAAAAAGCTACATCCACAGCCTCTGAAAGGAAAAAGACCTTGTTATTTTTACATAGCCATTTTCTTACTCGCATGGTAACTTATTCAGCAGCTACATGGTGTCTACTGTGGCAGGATACTGCACCAGTGGCTTATCTTGGGAATGCTTCCGGGGTGCGCGCCTCCCCGGGGTTCATGCCAAAAACATGCAAAATCAGCCTATTTTTGGCTACTAGTATTAGAAGTCCTCAGATGACCTTTGAGCTCGGTCCATGAACTTTGACATCATCCACGCGTGAAGGAACCCCTATTGCACCTTAACCCCAAGTTTGGTGTAAATCGGACTTAAACTTTTCGAAGGAGACGTGAAAACGAACCCTAACCAAACTGGAACACACACACATACATACATACCATACATCATAAATATATGGACATGCGCGCTACCACAAATCCCCCTCTGCTTTCTGCTTTTCAAGCCACGGGGATAAAAATTTCAATTGAAAAAATTAACAAGAAAGGATACCTATAGGTGATGTGATCTATGATGTAACATAGACCAAAAAATCTAGTCAAATTACTCGCAAAACCTTTCGGTTACAATATGCAACTAGTAGCCACTTAGAAAACTGTGTAGGACATTTCGCCGATTGAGGGCTGCTCATTAAATGATGTTGTGTGACGTCAGAATATTTGAGAAACAGACAGGTTGTTGAATTATTGGAAATTTGTATTTACATGTGTAGAAGCTGCATAAATATCCCCACACGTGCAATCGTAAGAATAGGTGTAGTAAACCATTCTATCATTGATGGCTACTTTCCGCGTCAAAATCGGAGAGTGAAGTTTCAGAGGATTTACTGCATCGTTCCGTATCCAGTTTTTCTCTCTTTGGCCTTTGATCGCTACAGTTTGACAAGTAATATTTTGAACTTATTTCCTTCTAATCATCTTTCAAACATTTTATCATAAGCCGACATTTTTTATGGCAAATCCTGAAGGTTTAACCTTTATACTCGTACCATATTTGACTTGCATTGGTTGTAATAAACTTGTGGCGTTTTCCATTATGCATAGATTCAACCCTTCGAAATGTTGACTGTTACAACATGCCACCCTGGTTGAAGAAGCCCCGATCTGGAGATGTCTTACACACGGCACGCTATAAAAGTGCTCTTAATTATGTTTGTGTAAGCCTGAATTCCCCCGCCCTCATTTCATACTACAACAATTGCGGATAAGTCCATCGTTTTCAAAGGACTGAAGGATTTAGCGGATCCGTGACGAAATATCACATAGCTTCAACGGCGAGTTTTCATAGTGGTAGCATCTGCAAGCATGCGTAAAGGGCAATGAAGATTTTTGTGGCACTCAACTAGTGTTCATATAGTAATTTCCTGTAATAGACACTCAAATCAGTTTTAAGGCTGGTCAAACAATAGGACACAAAAGACATTTCTCCTTTATTTGGCTGTATCCAAAATCCTATTTGCAACTTCCGTCTCATTTTGCTTGATCCATCACATATTTCAATATAAATCATTGGCTGATTTTTGTATTTGCTCCTATAACAAAATGAAAATTTCAAAATTAATTTTTGTACCAAAAACAAAAAAAAGGAAACATTTTCTCACTTCATCCTTTCAGCATGGGCTCTTTTGATGGAACGCTTTACCAAGGCAAAACCATGCTTTCGCTTTGTTAGGTACCCTGATATGTGAAATCCTCCCGTTGCACCTTTAATAAGAAGTTTGGTAAATTATTTAATTGGAAACAAAAGTTACAGCAAACAAACAAAATTTCCCCATGCATAGTTTAGGGGCTCTTGCTCTCAAGTTTTATGCTTTCCCTCTTATGCCCGGGGCCCTCTAACACCACAAACGAGAATCCCCTTCTAGAAATTTTGGGAAGAAGTTTAAGTTTCTATAGTTTTAGGGTGCTGTAACCTGAATTAGAATTTTGGGGTTACCCAGTGGCTCCGATTTTGTTGAACTTGGTGTCAAATTGGTTTCGTATTGCCTTATTTTACAATGTTTGGCATTGTTTCGTAATTATTGGGCAAAATGTAACAAGGTCTACAATGAATTCTTGGGTCACCAAAACTTGACATCTAATTGTATACAGAGCTGTCACCCCCAATAGAACTAACATTATTTTCTGTTTCACAGTCATGGGACCGTAGCAATAATTTGACACCGGATTTCACCAACAAAATTTGAAAGCATTGGATTTTTTTTTTGCCCCAGAATGACCTTGAACCTTATCATAGCTTAGCCGTTACTAAAGGTGGCAACCTATACAAACTATAGATCAGTACTTCACTCGTCTCTATACCTTCCCGGCCGTGTCTATATGAGACAAATACATTGGTGTACCTTTAACCACAATTTGACCTTGATTTCCAAATTTACCCCTGTAACTAATTTTTAACTTAACCCCCTTATTTTTACAAATTCCCCATGTCCCAAGGTTGACCCAAAAATTCTGAATCACAGCACCCTTTAAACTATAGAAAACAAACACCTTCAACCTTCTTCCCCAAACTTCTAGAATGGAATTCTTGTTTATAACCCATAATTTATGTAACATCGTCTATACTTGTGACAAGTGTGACTTTTTTTTTTTTGCAATATCTTCACAATCTTCCTCACTCTCTGTACAAGATGATCTCAAGTGACCTTGGACCTTGATATGTGACCTTCAACCCTATCATGACATGCAGGTCAGTATGGTGCATTTATGACCCAAATTTGGTGAAAACTGGAATTGAGGGTTGTCATATATGTGCATTTGATAAAGGTTAACCAAAACTTTAGCATGCACACACGCGCACACCACACACACTGACAAAAAATTTGGATTACTGTGTGTCTCCTTGTATGCGATACAAAAATGGAAAGATCTAGTACTTGCTCAATTTTATTTTTAGATTTTCTGATGTAGCAAATTACCAATAGTCCTTTTAAAGGTTTTAAGTGTAAACTTACCATACAAATCCAAATGATCTGACTGAATGTTGTAAATTCGCTCATGTCTTCAGTACTAGCTCTGATAGCTTTGTAGCTCAGTATTCCAACATTGATGATGTTGGCTATCCAACTGAAAAAGCAAAGAATTCACAATGGAATACCAATGAACATCTAACCTCAAGATAATGTGACAGTGTACAGATTTACATAAATCATAAGACCTGTGGGTTTTAAGAATGGCTACAAGTGGGTAGTATTCAAGCAGGAATGCATTATGCCAGAATTTATTTGTAAGCAACTTTAATTTTATCAAATACAGCTTAAATTAACAGAACATATCCCTACAATGGGGCAATCTACATGGCAGCACAGATCCAGATCAATTCATTCTCTCGTATACCATTTTGCGTCTACACGGGCAACGTCCACACTTGATCCAGATCTGTGGTGTGTACACTCTTGGTTAATGTCGCTGCACTTTAAGCACGTACTTTACGATTATGCGTAAAGTTTTCTCGGATCACCAAGGTTACGCGTAGCATTTGTACACTTTAACGCTTCGAAAGTTCACCCTACTTTTGCACTCACTGCGCCGTGTAGAGTTCTTCAAACGGTCTCCTGTGATCTGGATTTGTGATCTGGATCTCGGGGAAACGGATTGATCTGGATCTGCACTGCCGTGTAGATTGCACCAATATTTTTAATTTGAAAAGAGACCACAAAAGTTAAGAATGCATTATGTGTGTATTTTTTGGAAATAAGGTTTTTAATTAGCTAAATAAATGGGGATTCTATAATCGGCTTTATAAGAAAAACTTTACCGCAATGCATCAGAAAAGTATTGCACTTATAACATTGCTTACCAAATATAAAAGACCATGACTATCCGTAAGAACTTTGCTTGGATCTGCCGTTTGATCTTCCTTTCTCTGTCTGTGTACATGCCACTGGCCATCAGGAGAGGACCGACTAAGAGAGATAAGGGAGAGATCAAACACTGATGATTAACTGCTTTTTAAAGTCAGGGACAGAAACCCTTTGACTAGTGCATACTTCTTGGTTCTCTGCGTATTTACTGTGGAAAGTGCACTTGCCTCTGATTGGCCGCCAAAGCGATCTGCTGTTGCTGGGTCGCCGACCATGCGCCATGTGCGCTAATAGCTCTGGGAAGTACGCACTTGTTAAAGGGTTTCTGCCCCCGAGTTATAACATGGGTCACAGATTGAGCATTCATGCCTGTATTCCAAAAAAGTGTTTGACAACTGTTTAGTTAAACAAATAAGGTTTATCTATGAAGTAGTGAGGAAGATAGGGGATAATATTTTGAACTATGGTAAAAGTGTCAAATTTGTCATATTGTACCAAAAGAAATAACATAAACATCTCTATTACTTTTATTTAAAAATCATAAATTTAATGAGTTGTTACTTATCCACCTCATTACTTCAACGTACAATAATTAATTGTTTAGTTAAACAATTGTTAAACAACTTTTTGGAATACAGGCTTTAGTTAGTTAAGTTAAACCAAAGTTTTAATCTGGATTTGTCCCCACTAAACAAGGGTGGCCGGATACACCTCACACTCAGCAATACTGCTATGTGAGGATTTACTGGAGCAAAAGATAATTGACCGGATGCCCTTGCTGACGTCAATCCACAGTTTAGCCTTTGGGCAATCACGCCCACCATGCAAGGCAGCATGTGTGCTGGATGGCCGTCATTAACTATCCAGAGCTGATGCCCTTGTAGGCTTTATTGTTTAAAGGTCACAGGAAATGAGATGATAAACCTCCAAATCTTTGTGGGACATTCCACTGCAATAAACAGGGCCAGAAAAATGAATACACTACTATATAGTGAATAGATTCACACCAGTCACCTGGAATTTTCTATTACTCTCTGATAAATCAATGGCACCACAAATGATGTCATCACCAACCCAAATATTGAATGCTTTCTGGTCCCTCCTTGTAGACTTGACATAAATCACACCAATTCTATTTGCATTTCTTGGGACCTTTAAGAATATGCAATAAGCAGCCATACTCATACTAGGGCAAGAAACCCACACTGCTGCACTACAATACAAGCACA
This sequence comes from Ophioderma brevispina, assembly GCA_023653785.1. Classification (NCBI taxonomy): domain Eukaryota; kingdom Metazoa; phylum Echinodermata; class Ophiuroidea; order Amphilepidida; family Ophiodermatidae; genus Ophioderma; species Ophioderma brevispina. Next base: position 24,081 of record JAMKCH010015580.1, read on the forward strand.
GAATTTCAGAAATGATAGCACTGTATAGGACGACTGGTGATCTATTATACATCAGGTTGTTTTACTATGCCACAAGATTTTAAAGCAGTTTCTCTATGTTTAACATATTGTTGTATGTGTTGGCATGTTTTTGTTCAATAAATATACTTTGAAACAATACTGTAAATCCAGAGGGTGTATTGAGTCAATCCCACAATGCACCAGTTTTGGGAAATTTCACCTCAAAAGGGTCATGTGATCCCACAAAAATCCTATTCTTAACACATAAAAAGCCTGATTTTTATGCGCATTTTAGCCCACAAAGTGTTAGTACTTAGGAATTTTTTGTATGATCATGAAATGTCTTGTGGTTCTTAAGGTGGTTCCCATGTGTAGCTCAAGAGTAACTAAATAGATCTAAAGATCATTTTTCCCAATATGTTGTCACATCTTAACAATTTAAAACCAAAAGAATGT